>PVJC01020824.1:0-28800 GCA_004026665.1 Murina feae
GGGGGGAGGAAGGGAAGGAGAAATACTTAAACATCTGCCTTGAAGGGGTTTTGTGAGAATCAAAGGAGATGCCCAGAAATCCCTTTAAACTGACAGATGATCCCTGCAACAGTGGGGCTAGAAAGAGCACAAGCCTGGAGGTCAGAAGGTACAGCCCAGGTCTGCCCATTAACCAGCTATGTGACCTGGGTGGCTGCCTCGTCTAGAAAATGACCGATCTAGATCAGATCTATACATCTCTCTAGGTAGAGCTCTATCTCTAGGTCCCTGTCTCTAAAAATTCCTTTTTCACAGTAGTTTCAGTTCTAAACCCAACGTGTATAAAATACTACTCCCACCCCAAACATACCTCTTACACAACAGACAATTCCAAGTGCCGGCCAGGAGGTGGAACAACTGCGCAGGCCCAGCTGGTGGGAGTGCCAATGGCCCACCAAGTGGGCAGCATCTGGCAGCACCCACTAAAGCTGAACCTACACACCCTGTGACCAGGCAACTCTGCTCCCGGATGTGCACCCAAACTGATGCAAAACACATCCACCCAAAGACACGTGTGTGCAAACGTGTGCCGAGTAGCACTATTCCCAGCGGCTCTGAACTGCCAAAAGCCCAAATACCCATCAACAGTAGAATGAATGAATAAAATGCGTTAAATATTCATACAAGGGGCGACTACAAAGAAGAAGAATAAACAAACAACTACATGCCACAGCATGCAGGAACCTCACCAATGACGGGACTATAAAGTGAGAGATCAGGATAATTTTGCAATTTGTTTCCGCTATAATTAGCATTCCTGTAATCCAAGGAGTCAGAGACTTAAAAGAAGCCAAACTAGTGGCATGCGTACCATAGGCGGCAACATTTTTTTCTGTTCTCATTATGAGGTATTTGTGCAGCCTCTGCAGGTACTCCGGCTCTGGCACGGACCCGCTGAAGTTGTGGATGAACATGGCAGCGGAGCTGTAGGCCTCCAGCAACGGGCCCAGCAGCCTCTGCAGGAAGGTGATGAACTGCTGGTGCTCCTTGGATTGGCTCACCTGTGAAGGAGCAGAGACAACACATGAGGAGGGACAGGAGCAAGGGCACGCCGACAGGGGACCCTCCCAGGAGAACCAGTGACTGAGAAGATGGTTCTCACGGTCACTGCCCAGAGCCGCCTGCCGCTCATGCACGCAGGGAGAGCCTCTGGGAAATGACTCTCGGCGCTGAAATGCGCTCTTTTTTGCAGTCACTGACTTTTACAGGACTTGAGATCGGCGTTCATTGAGCAGCTGCCTAGAAGGAATCGTGGTACTTGAATAGCATAATTATGACACACTGTCATCACTGAAAGTAGCTGGTCCTGAGGTTAGTCTCTACAGGGTAGGAAGCCTGACTCAATAATCACTCAAGGGCAGAAAAAGGTCACATGACAAGACCACAAGACCATCTCTGTCCTCCCCAGTCCCTACTTCCTGGCACCCCCTGTTGGCCTTCAGCCCACAGTCCAGCCAGGACGGGTGATGGTGAGGCTCTCCCTGTACCTCCCAAGACATGCATGTTCAGATAAGCCTCTGGTGTGTGGAAGCAAGATCATTGGCCCATCTTGAACTAATAAAAACTCCAAATGGAAAAACTTGTCATTTGGAATCTGCAGAAGCATACCTCCTGACTGTGTGTGCATATGTGTGTGCATGTGTGCATGTGTGCGCGTGTGTGTGGTGAACCAGGCGTGTCATCCCACTGCAGAGAACCCCTTAGGGTACTCAGAAAAGATGGGTCACTATTCCTGATCTCTAAATTACAAGTTGAACAAAACTGATTCTTCTAAATGAGGGACAATCAAACTTCTAAAAATCCAAATTTTCTCCCGTGATAGGATTTCTTTTCATTGAAGGCAAACAGCTGATGTAGAACATTCAGAAGGGATGGCAAGACTGAGAATGACTCAAAAGGAGCAGCCAGGCCAAGGACAGCTGCGTGTTCTTCTCCCCCACAGCTGGTGGCATACCCCCTTGCTTGGTGACTGACACTAACACGCCTCTTTAGGGGCGAGTGCGGGTGGGCACAGGTCTGAACCTGCCTTTTCTGTGCGAGGTCATGGACGGCGTCATCCAGGACATTCGCCTTCCTCCATGTCCGCTCTCGTTTCCTCTTCTATCCAATTATACTCAAGCTGAACAATTTCAGGTATTAATTCAACAGCGCGAGAGCCTTTCTTCTCTAGGCAGAAAGCACCGCGCTGGGTTGTGGGTGCCTTGGCTAAGAATAGTTACCAGGGTCCCAGTTTATCAGCCTCATTAGCTGGTGGCAACATGCACCTCAAGTCCTCACTGCAAGGTCATCTGGAATTCCTCCCCCAAGTACCTTCAGGTAGCAGTCTCGCTGCTCCTCCCCAAAATCACTGTCTCCGTCTTCTTCATCGCTTCTCCAGGACAAAGGTTCGGGAAGCTTCTTGTCCCACTGCTGCTCAGCAAGACCAGGGCTGACATCTTCCTGGTCATCTTGCTATGCCAGGGGACGAGCAAGAGTCAGCAAATAGGCACAGGCACACGCCACTGCCAGCTGGACCCACCACGGACGGCAGTTTCTCTCATTCTTTCTCCACTCTTCTCTGCCCACCACTTACAAGGTCCATCCACCCCCCTCTCCCAACTCAGAATCACTCGGGAAAGAGCGAGGAAAGAAGGGGGGAAAGCTACCCAACACATCAAATAAAACCATCGTCACCTCTTCTAATTTGATATCTACTTTTCCAGGCCATGCTCACTCTACTAAATTTACCAACATTAAAACAAAATCTCAAAAGAGAAAAATGCGTATGTGCAAGCTACAAGCACACCGAGATGTAAAACATCTCATCTTGGAACAACTTCCGGCTTTGTCAGGATATGTTTTAGACAACACCAGTTACACAGAATGAACAAAAATGTCACACAATCCCAAAGACATTTACTCCCCCCATACTGATTTTTCTCTTCTGTTCACCTGGATTTGACTACAGATCTAATGTAATTATTAGTTAAAATAATTGGTTGTAATATTGGTTAAAGTAGTTGGTGGAGAGGACAAGGAAATGAAGAACAAGAAACTAAACTAAACAAAGGCAAACGAAGGTGAGCGATTCCCCTCACCTCTGCGACTGTGAGAATGCCATACTGGATGAACCTTCCCACTGTTTCATGGCAGACTTGGTAAAACGTCTGGCAAGGCTGGAAAGAAGAAACATTTCACAGTCAATGTCATGATCCTATATCTCTTTTAGTAAAAAAACAGAAAAACACCATACAAAGTAGCTGTCAAATATTTCCATGATATAACCTACCTCACTCCACTGGGCAAGTCCTAAGATTTCCGATGCCCACCCTCCTGGTAAATATGGGTGGTCATGGGCAAAGCCACAGAAGACGCCTGGTTCTCCGGACTGGCAGAGCACACAGTGTGGCAGGACCCAGAAAGGGTGCTCCCAAGCTTAGCCCCCCACCCTCGAACCCAAGGGAAGCAGTCCTTAGAGGGGCCGCTTGTCACACCCCACCATCTGTTCTTATTTATAAGACACTTTCTCTGCAAAAGCTCTCAAAGCTTTGTGTAGATACTGTACACACAGGTGGTGGATGAGGGAACACAATGTTCAACATTCAGAAAAGACCCAGGAAAAGGATTAAGACAAACTTGAGAGCCTATTTACCCTCTCCCTTCCCACTCCGCCCACCGAGGCTGAGGCAAAACAGATTCCCCAAGCCCTAACTGGTGTGGCTCAGTGGATAGAGCATCAGCCCGCGGACTGAAAGGTCCCAGGTTCGATTCCGGTCAAGGGCATGTACCTTGGTTGTGGGCACCTCCCCAGTAGGGCGTGTGCAGGAGGCAGCTGATGGATGTTTCTCTCTCATCCATGTTTCTAACTATCTCTCTCCCTTCCTCTTTGTAAAAAATCAGTAAAATATATTTTTTAAAAAATAGATCCCCTAACAGGCCCCGCAACATGCCTCCTAGGAGGAAGCCCAGGGAGGAGGCCCTCATCGCACACGTGCTCACAGACGTCCCAAGTGCATGTCTTGTTTTGTGTGAAGTCATGAACGGTGCCATCCAGGACATTCGCCTTCCTCCATGTCCGCTCTCGTTTCCTCTTCTATTCAATTATACTCAAGCTGAACAATTTCAGGTATTAATTCAACAGCGCGAGAGCCTTTCTTCTCTAGGCAGAAAGCACCACGCTGGGTTGTGGGTGCCTTGGCTAAGAATAGTTACCAGGGTCCCAGTTTATCAGCCTCATTAGCTAGTGGCAACATGAACCTCAAGTCATCACTGTAAAGGCTGATAAACAGTAGAGTTTAAATAGAATTTGAGTTCAACCTGTTGATGACTTTGAGGAAAGAGCATTCTCTACTGCTTAACACGTATGCCTTGTTACAAACGTCGGCACGTGCATGGACCTAACATGCATGCTCATCAGGGCTGCTCGGCCTCAGTCTCCCCGTTTGTCAAGCGAGGCTGGGGCTGAGCAGATGATTTTAAGACTGTTTCTGACTCTTATCGTCTGTGGTTCCATCATCCACAAGCGAGTGTGTTAATTATTTACAAACCTCTGGCCCAGTGCCTTATGCAAAAATAAGAGCTCCGTAGCCTTGGATCTGACTGATGCAGAATGTCAAGCAGTTGCCCAACACACCTCACAGGGGCACGAAGCGGTCACTAGAGCAGTGACCCCAACAGCCACATCCACATAGTAAACAGCGTATTAGTCTGGAGGTGAATGGAAAGCCTCAGTAATAGAGAAAGACAAAGCTGGTTTAGATTTTCTTTCTCTTTTTTTAAAAAAAATATATTTTATTGATTTGTTACAGAGAGGAAGGGAGAGGGATAGTTAGAAACATGGATGAGAGAGAAACATTGATCAGCTGCCTCCTGCGCATCCCCTACTGGGGATGTGCCCGCAACCAAGGAACATGCCCCTGACAGAATCGAACCTGGGACCCTTCAATCCGCAGGCCGACGCTCTATCCACGGAGCCAAACCGGTCAGGGCAAGTTGGTTTATATTTTCATAAAAATGCTCCAGAAAAAGAGAACAGGCAAGGAGTTGTTACTTACGAGAGAGATCGTGCCCTCGTTAGACAACAGGTAGCACAGGCTGGCCGCCTTCCGCACCAGCTGCTCCTGGCTGATCAGGGTGGGGGCCCCACCGGCAGGCGTGCCCACACCCTTCTTGTTCAGGACTGCGTAAAGGCTGCAGGCTGCGGAGATGAAAGCATCAATGGAGCCGCAGCCTCAGAGCTCCGAGGAAAACCTCAACTGGCTCGGGTAGCTTGGACTAAGACTGCCTTAACAGACTGCCTCATCAAAAATAATTACCTACATCCAGGGCAAATTTAAGCAAATCCCCTCAGAGCTTACTTCTCATGAGTCCATGTGACCCCAACTCCATCCGAGGCCTTCCTCCGGGGCCCGTCCCCTCTGCTCTCTTCCTTCCTGTACCCCTGATCTCAACTGCGCCCCACCACTCACATCACTGCCACCTGTCTGTCTCCTCTCACTCAGTCTTTCAGCCTCTGGACAGCAAGACACCTCACCTCTCGCCCTCAATCATAGTGTAATACCATGCCGGAATTCATGAGCTGTTTACTGAATAATAGATGCAAAAATAAGCTAGAAACAGTGATGCAGCAGATTATATTCCTATTTGAAGTTTAAAAACAGAGCAACATGTTCCCTCAAACAGGGGTTACCATCCAAACTGAAGAAGACCCCAGGGTGTTTTAGGCCCTTGTATTTTTCTATGAAAATGTTCCAGGGCCCAGCATACCTATGATGGCCTCCATGATAAAGACGTGCAGGACGCCGTTGCTGTAGAAGTTAAGTTCAAAGACTGAGGGGACAGTTGTGCTGGGAGTAATAAAAAACTCATCGTTCCTGCTGGTGTGGGTGATTGTGACGCAATTTCCCAGCAGCTGTATGGCATGTATGACCACGTCTTCGGAATTTCCCGAGAACCCCAGGTCAAAATCACGGGCCAGCACTTCCTCCTTCATCACAAAGAAGTCCTCCACCAACGTGGAGAGGTCGATTCCCTGGAGAAACACACAGAAAGGTCTCATGACAGTGGAAAACTACTTCCCAGAAGGCGGAGAGGCCATTCAGAGGATTTTTTTTTTCTTGCCCTGGCTTTCCTGCAGCTCCATGTCAGCACATACAGAAAAAGGGTCACGCCATCAGTACAGAGAAAGTAAAAAAAAAAAAAAACAGATTAAAAAGCTGGTCCCCCACAATGTCAACAAACTGATATTCCACATCCAGAGAGCACTCTAGCCTCACATGTGATACGAGTACATAAGATCACAGAGAGCAGAAGCCACCACCTGAAAGTAGGAAGTGCTTATTTTTAGCAAGAATTTCCCCACTATTAAATACCTATCTGACAAAATACTGGGCGCCTACAGATACTGGCACTATATTTGGTGAGAACATGACAGACACAGCCAGTCCCATCATAGCACTGTACACTGTAGAAAGGTGGAAAGTGGTCCCAGACAGAAATCAAATAGCTGGGAAACCATTTGCTATCTGCATGTCCATTAAAATACGCCTTATTTACATGAACTAC
This sequence comes from Murina feae, assembly GCA_004026665.1. Classification (NCBI taxonomy): domain Eukaryota; kingdom Metazoa; phylum Chordata; class Mammalia; order Chiroptera; family Vespertilionidae; genus Murina; species Murina feae. The sequence continues at coordinate 6,583 of PVJC01020824.1, forward strand.
ACCAAAGAATGTCTTACTATTACTGTATCTATAACAATAAGAGCACAATATGCTAATTAGACCAGATGTCCTTCTGGACGAAGCTGTGGCGGATGTGGGCTGAGGTAGAGGCGGCTGCGATGGCAGCGGCGGGGAACCCCTTGCAAGAATTTTGTGCATCCGGCGTGCATCCGGCTGCTTGTGTGTGTGTGTGTGTGTGTGTGTACACACACACATATATATTTACACAGTCTCTGAGTTTTTTTCATGTAGATTTTGTCATTGGATTTGTAAGCCCCTGTGGGTAGGGTCCTTAGCTTACATTACTGTTTGTCTCACATTCTTCGCCAGGAGTGGGCCAAATCTATCAGTGAATCTGAACAGCGGACACAGCATTCTCACACATAGTCTTTAGCTGCGGGGACATACCTGCCTGTGTCTGTAGAGGAGCAAGCAGGCCACGATGTGTGTTGACATAATGGCACAGGATTTGCTAGCAGCTGAAAGGCAAGCATAGAGCTTTAGTTGCACTTTTTAAAATATATATACAGCTAAAACTTTTAAAAGTACCTAAATCTTACATAGGAGTATTTAAAACTATAAAAGTTCTCTACCACATTCCCCAAAAAGGTGATTTATCAAAAGAAGTTACATTATACTGTGTTCTGGGCCATTAGACATCACTATTTGTCATATAACAGAATTCAGTCTAATTGAGGAAAATGGAGTTTAGTTACTGGATGACCTAGAGACAGCTTCATGGAAATACCGAGACCCAAAGCTGAGCCTGTTCTCTGAGCTCTTCAGCACATCCCACTGCTATTTCTTGACTTGTCCCAGGCGTCAGTCTACTGTAACTGTGCTTGTAGACTCCTCCCACAGGACTGAAAGTCAGAAAATCGGGGCTCAAAACCTAACTTCTACACTGACTAATTTCACAACTTTGGGGAAATTAATTAAATTCCCAAGCCTCAGCTTCCTCCGGGGTAAAATGAGAATACCGCCTACTCCATGGGCTGCGTGACAATGAAATGGACGGCCTGCCGCAGGACCCACAGCTTGCTGCTCAATGTATTTTCACTTCCTCTATCAACCTGGCCCAGAGGTAGGTCAGAGGTAGTGAAGAAGGGGACAGAAATGCACTTGAAATGACTCTAGTCCGTACACAATACTCTGAGTCCATAGAAAATTATAATCACATAAATCAAATACGAGAATGTCTGTGGGATTATCTGAACTAGACACCATTGGGGGGGTTTCCTCAGATGATAATGAATTCAGGAATACTTCACTCAGAGCTGATATTGTCTCCAGTGTTTAAAAAACAAAATAGTATCCAGTACTGTATTTATAGCCATCAAAAAGAAAGTTTATAAGGAGTTTCTAAAAAACATAAACATCTATTTGTGTTACAAATGGAAGAGAGCACAAGACAAAACTGTCGGAAGGATTTTTAGAGACTAGCCAGCAACACCGCTGGTTGCTTGGACAGTGGGTTTTGTCTTTATTTTCCAACTCCCTAGCATTAAGGATGTATTGTTTTAGCATCCAGAATCCAAGCACGGGAGATATGTCAGATGTGCCTGAGAAAGAACGCTCTGTCTGGCACAAGGCGGCAGTGGAAGCGGAAGGAGCCAGAAGAGACGTGGAAACTCCACCAACGTCGGAAGTGCTGATATTCGGAGCTGACGGAGGATAGGCAACAGGAAATGGAGACGAGAGTCTGCCCGGGCTGCATACCAAGGAACTGGGATGCTGCCCTAGGAGTCTAAAGCCATCTCTACCACAAGACAGGACACTGCAATCTGGACTTCAGGAAGACTGGCTCTGCACTCACCGCACTGCGCTCTGGATCCCTCCCACAGTGTTTGTGTACAACTACCCCCCTGAGAACAGCACAGGCTCTGCAGGTGCTGCACCACCAGATCCTCCATCTGTATCCCCACAGCTAAAGCAGACTTTACACAGAGCGGCTCCTCGATACTCGCTGACCTGCCGTGGGGTCAGAGGGGGAAGGGACATGCAACTATAAACCTAGATGCTGCACTGCAAGTGAGTTCAGGGAAACATATTCATGAGCAAAAGTGGTAACAGATCACGTGGCAATACTGCATGTTATGAAAGCATGAGCGCCCACTCATCATCAGGCACTCGATTACCCCAAATCCCACCACATCACCTTCTGGCCCATAACCCATCTGTCACCATCTGTGTATCAGGTACTAGAACTAGAAGTGGAAGCGAAGCACAGCAGATCCTGAACCCATACTGTCTGGTCTGCTCTGCACCACACTGACCTGAACCACAACCACAGAGACCGCTGTTCCACTTACTGAAGAGGATGTGCTCGGCCAGATTCGCGATCAGTCTTCTCCGCAGCGACTCCTCTGTCTCACCGCTGGACCCATCCGTGGGCGGCTCGGCACCTTCAGCAGCAGCATCGTTGGGTCTGAAAAGTTTCCTTAAAAATTAGACTTCTACAATCCCACTCTTTCACAAAGCAAATTATGATGGCCTAAGTATGAATGTCTAACACGCTGTAAATTACTATATATTCTAAATTTAAACCACAAGTAGATTATGTCTCTATGTTGTTGTTCTCCATGGTATACTCTACTATGTCAAATACCCTCTGTCAGAGGAAATACATTATTTAGTTGTAACTAAACAGTCTACTGACACATCATTTCCAAAACCACTGGCTGAAAAAAATATGCATAAAGCAAGATACCTCATTTTAAAATATTTAGAAAAATTTGACTTGAACACATTAAAGGAAGGGTTTACTCTCCAAATTCTCCAACACATTAAAGGAAGGGCTTAATATTCAAATCCTCAAAGTTAAACTCATTCTGGATTCTGAAAAACTCACACAGAAAAACTCTTATACACTGCACTTAGGTACAATGTGTATAATCTAAGCTACTATCAAAAAGAATTCAGTTCAGCCCTAACCGGTTTGGCTCAGTGGATAGAGCATTGGCCTGCGGATCCCAGGATCGATTCCGGTCAAGGGTATGTATGTACCTTGGTTGCGAGCACATCCCCAGTAGGAGGTGTGTAGGAGGCAGCTGATCAATGTTTCTCTCTCATCGGTGTTTCTTACTCTCCTTTCCTCTCTGTAAAAAATCAATAAAATATATTTAAAAAAAAAAAGAAAAAAAGAATTCAGTTCATTTAAAGGCATACATCAAAAGAGAACTCCTACCTGATTCACAAAATCAAATAGATTTTAGAATGCAAATAAATCAAAAACCCCAAACTATGAAAGCACATCACTTCATCCCCTATACCAGTGGTTCTCAACCTTCTGGCCCTTTAAATACAGCTCCTCATGCTGTGACCCAACCATAAAATTATTTTCGTTGCTACTTCATCACTGTAATGTTGCTACTGTTATGAATCATAATGTAAATATCTGATATGCAGGATGGTCTTAGGTGACCCCTGTGAAAGGGTCGTTCGACTGCCAAAGGGGACACGACACACAGGTTGGGAACCGCAGCCCTACACGACCAAGAGAAAAGTTACTCAGGATCAGAAGTGAAAACAAGAACATGCATGTTCTCATTCCAGTTAACCTATTTTTCTTTGCAATGTGAGACATAGTAGATATCTGATAGTTTAGTCAGTATAAAAAACCCCCTCCATCTCACCTTGAAGGAAGTATAGCTGGTAGCAAGGCTTGTTCCAGAGACAGTGGGGCAGACACAGGTTTCTGACTCTGGCTTTCTAAATATTCCTGGAGGGGAAAACCAAACATTTGCTCTCATTGTCTCACTTACATAAACATATACAAAATACACTCGATCTTCAAAAAGTAAAAAGGGAGTTGTTTCATCAAATCAGCTACGCTACAGAATACTACTTCTCATATTCTAAACCATCAGCAGGAGTCCAAAATGACCCACAGGATGCTGTCAAACATGAAATCTAAGAACTGAAAATACAAAGAACAGAATGATGCTGAAGCAAAATCATTTATAAATTAAAGGAGAACATTTAACTTTTCTCACATCTTAAATTATTTGACATCCCAATATTATTACTGGTAACTGACATAACCATGCTTGATAAAGGAAATCTGACAACCTGAGGGTCACATAATATTCAAAAGAACTTCAACCCAAAAGCAAATCATAACGAGAGAGAGAAGCTGTGCAATTTTTTTTGTAACAGTAAGAATGATGGGGTTCTTATGGAAGCATTAAGGTCAGAAAGCATCTAACACAGCAATTAGAATCTTTTAGAATAAAACCAGGAAATGGTACTACAGCAGGAGCAGGACTTTGTCCCTGACCCCCTGGGTTCCCAACTTCATTACCCATTCTTCTCTCTCTCTTTAACCAATTGGAAAAATCTTAGGAATTTACACTGCCAGGACCTCATGGACCTGGCAGTCCCAGGCTTCCCACGAGGAGAGCCCCACCCCTCAGAACACGAGGGACCCGGATCCCACTCGGTAAATCAGAGAATCATCCTACTTTGACGAGGACCCAGCTTTTAAGGGTTGTGTTTTGAAAAACTTCCCCTAAAGGCAATTTAAAAACACGATATAAAATATCGATATATATTATAAAACAATATGCAAAAAAGTCTTATGCATTTAAAAAAATAAACATTGAACCTGATGTCGCCCAAAGATAGATATTTACTGTCCTTTGTTAGCAGGTGTACTTTAGTGGAAAAATTTAGGAAATAAATAAATAAATAAAATTTAGGAAAAATTTAGGAAATTCTTGACATAGTCCTCACTTTCCAAGAGAAGAAACTGAGGCGACAGAAGCAGGACTAGGGGCAGAACCAGGACCCAGACCTGGCCCTGAGCTACCCCAATCCTTTAAAACAGCTTCATCCCAACAGACACTCACTTTCAAGGAAAATGGCTGTGCAAAATCCACTCTGACGCACCCATAGTTCTTCCGTAACATTCGGATAACGCCTCTGGCTACGCTCCACAGGCTCTCGTTCTTCTTAGGTTTTCCCTATATTCCGATTTCGAAAGAATGGCATGGTAAGAAATTCAGCTCACACATATGCAAACATTCTGTTACCCAAAGAATAAAGTGTTTTGTTTCTTTTGTTTTTTCATGGTTCATGTTGGAAAAAAACAACAACAGTGAATGAACACAGAAAATAAGTATTCATTGACAGAGACCTGTCAGAGAATGTTTAGAATTCAGTCTACAAGATGTAATCGTGTCATCGGGAGAGATGATTTAGTCAATGAGAAACCAAACACTAACACTAATTCATTTAGCACACTATTCAGAGCAGCCACAAAAACACAACTGCAAACTAATGGATAAAAATGACAGCGGTTAAACAATATTCTGCAGTTCTCAGATGAAAATAAGATGTCAAAGAGGTCAATTATCGGAGGCCTGATGATGACCAGAGTCCAAATACCTAACGTTAGGCAGCGAGTGTCAAATCCAGCCCCACAGTGGCCTTTAAGCTAACTAATCATTCAGAAAGCACTTACTGAATATTTAATATGCATACAGCACAATATGCATATGGCCAGATAATGGACACAAGACTCAGATATGGCTTCAAGAGACAGTCAGCGTGAGTGGAATACACATTCAGAACAGACACCTAACAAATTTGAGGGGGAATCTCACAGCAGGTACAGATAATAATCTGTGTCGATCACTTAACTTTTAAAGCCTCCATTATCAAGGGTCTTTGAGCGGCTGACGTGTTCTGGGAAGCAGGCCTGAAATAAGCACCTTGCCCAAGACTTACACACTAAATAACAACAACACTAAATTCCTCCGGAACTCTCACAATGCCAGCAGGAATGGTGCGTTGGTAAAAACATTTTGGAAAACTGTCTGGCAGTATTTACAAAAGCTAAGCATGTATAGACTTTATGACCCAACAATTCCAAATTCTTAGGTACATGCCCAAAAGAATGCACATGTGGTCATCAAGAGTATTGTACAGAAATGATCAGTCAAAAACCAGAACCCAAACTGTCTTTCTACAATAGGATGAACTATGACATATTCATGCATGGGAAGACAGTACTATAAGAATAAACCAGCTATGCAAATACAACAACATGGATGCACTGCACAAACACCTGCCTGAGCAAAGGAAACCAGATACAAAGAGCCCACACCCTACATAATGCCATTTACTGAATTAAAAAGTAAGTAAAATTAGTCTACTCCTTAAGAAGTCAGGGAAGTGATTGCCCTTGAGGGGACAGCAATGAGAGGGGCACAGGGGGGTTCCCAGGGTCCTGATAACATTTTCTTGAGTTCAGTGCTGGTTATGAGGAGTGTTGTGTTCACTCTGATAATTCAAGCTCCACCTTATGATTTGTGCATTCTTCTATAAACTCTTATACTTACTTCAGTAAGAAGCTTGTAAAAAACATTACTGATATTTCTCAAATTAATTTGTAGTTGCTTTATCAACAGGATCCCACCAGTCCTTCTGGCTAAAGTTAAAAAAAAATCTGCACACAAGCAGTAAGGTCCTGGGGAGAAGTCACACAACTGTCCCCCTCTTCCCCCAGCAGCGATGGCCGCAGTGCCAAGTGTCCTCCCACTTCCCAATCCCATGACCATGGCAGCACTGGCACATTTAGGCATGTCACCTCCTCCGGGTGCAGGTAAGCACCACATCAGCACCACCAGCCGGCCTGAGGCGGGAGACGGAAGCTACTCCCCACACCCACCCTGCCAGGTTTCCTTCCAAGCTTTAAAACTAGGTAATTCTAAAAGCAAGACCTGAAAGCAAAGAAGAGTCGGGGTAGGCAATCCTCTTACCAGCTGTTCGCCGTTGTAGTGACCTTCGATGATACGATCGTAGGAGATGCCGACAGGTATTATCAAGATGTCGGGGATGGTATTGGTTGACAGAGTATCTACCACAACTGACAAGAGTCCTGCCCGAGCGCAGGAGGTTTTCCCACTCCTGGAGCGTGTGCCTTCCAGAAAGATCTCCAGGAACTGCTGCTGTCGAAGTAGTTCCACTATGTGCTGGGACATCAGGAGAAAGTCACACGTGAGTTCAAGACTGCCCAACTTACAGAAGGCTCAGCCAAGTTAAATCTTAGAAACAAAAACCAAAAGCCTACGTAACTTCACTACTGACAAAACATTTCACCTGCACAAATAACAACAGGGCAGGCAGCTCCCCTAACGCTGTGCTTTGGTGATGATAAAAAGTAACCATCTGACCCATACCCAAGCAATAATCAATCAAATAATTACTCAGACAGCAGTCTCTCTTCTTCCATCTACTGTGGTAACGACCATAACGGCTTGAAGGCTAATGAAGGGGAGACTTACCCCATGGAGCAGAGCTCTATAGAGAACGTCCTTCCGTCCATCCGGCGTTTCATCCAACCTCCGTCGTATGAAAAAGCCCCCAAGCTTATGGATCAAGGTGCTAAAAATTCAAAAAGTTACAGAGAATGCTCAAGTTCCAAGTTCCTTCCAAGCATTTGCCAGGTGACTATAAGCCACGTGCCGCTGGAGCCCCTGACAGCCCGCATGTGCACATTTCCCACTTCCGGTCACTGCCGTATTCGTCAGCCTCTGGGACCTCACTCCGTGTGCTGTGGTGCTACGACATGGGTTCCCAGTCAAAAGAAGCCTACCTGACACATCACCCTGCAGAGTCGAGTTTCAGAGGATTATGAAATACTGCTGAATTTCAAAACCCTGTACAGGCTCTCAAGACATTGACCGTTAGACCTCCCAAAATCTTCCTATGGCACATTTACTACAAAATGAATATGACGTTACAGAAACTACTCTGCAGAAATTTCTCAAATCAATATTGCTCAGAGAATGGTCTGTGAGACGAGGATACTTTTATCAAAGTGAAACCAAGTATATAAACCATCCTTTCAAAACACGAGACAAGAATCTGCTTCATGTTCCTACTCACAGGAATGAAACATTTTTCCACAACCCCAGGTCTCTTTCTGTAACACTGATTAATTTTCGATATGAACTTGAAATGTTCTAATACTGAAATCATTCTTTCCAAATAGCGATATTCATATAAATATGAATACATATGCTATCTTTTATAGTCAGTATAAAAAGGCGACAGGAAGATCCTCCTGGAGCTCAGTATCACTCTTTGAGCGTAAAACTCTGCAGAGTAAGTTCATATTGAATGAGATGAACCACTCGTTAAAACGACCCACCCTGGAAAGCGGTTTGCGAAGAAAGAAAGGTGCCAATAAATAGGCCAGGTTATCTGGTCTGTCACATCCGAGGGACAGGCCACGCAACGACTGGCATAGAGTTACAGGACAGGACAACGGAGTTATGAGAAATTATCATTGTTTAGCGAGCACTTCCAAGAGATCCAAGTTGGGAAACTGTAGAGCACGAGTGCATGACTTATTCTGATTACAAAAGAGGCAAACTTATGGGGCAAGACTTCTCTAGAACCCAGACTTTGCTCTAAACCTATGCCTACCAGCAATTTTCTGATGACTCTCTAATTCCGCTCCCCAGCTTCCTCAGTAATGGGAAGAGGTGTCCAGGAAAGTAAACTACTCTAGTCCCTGGAAAAGCACATCTGCCCTGTGGGGTCATATCACACTGCCTGAGAGATCAGTGAGCTATCTGAAGGCGAGGTCTACGTATCTATTCACTCCTGTGTACAATATAGCTGAGTAAGCATCAGCTGACTTCACGAACCGATGGCTTCTCATCCATCATCCATGTGAGTCTGGTTGGCCACAGAACTCTGAGCTAAGCAATTAGGAAGGAGCTCCTTACACTGTGAGGCTGAGGATCAGACTTCACAGCTTGCAAACCTGCCAGCCCACTTCCTCCCAGTCACTCTAAAGTCATCCTCTCACTCTTCACTACTCACACAGCTGACCTTACAAGTGTTTTAAGCTTCCCTAACCAACAGAACCTACTCCTCACCAATTGCCCATTGGTGATCAGCTGCCCTGCCTACCAGTGGAGAACACCTGATTGTCTTCCTCCCTCCTTGCTCCCTCGCCCCGTCTCCCCCTCTGTTGAGCCCCTCATCTGGACTAGCATTTGCTCTTGTAAATTCAACTTAGTAAACTCTTTAAGTTGATGCCACCTCTCCAACAGCATTACAGTGCTTTTAATTTAAGCCTTCATTACCTTTTGACTGAATATTGCAACAGAGTCAGAATTGCTCTTACTCCCTCTAATCCAGAAGGACTTTTCTAAATGCAAGACTATGTCATTTCTCAAGTACAGGATACACTCTAAACTCTTGGCTTATAAACCGTCTGACCTAGTCCTCACTACCTCTGCAGTCACTACCTCCAGCCTCAAGCCCTCCAATGCATCCAACATTCCAACCCTACCGAACCATCTGCCACCGCCTGAACAAACCATGCTTTTGCATTTCTGCCTTGTCACATACTATCTCCTCTGAATGGAATGCACTTCACTCTCCTGAAAACCTCTAACATACACACTTTCATGTGGAACTGTAGTGGTCACAGGTTTTTAGCCCTTCTAAATTATTAGATGGAAGTTAATAGGTATAGTTCTTCTTAACTACCTTTACGCCATTGCCACCACCCCCCCTCCCTACTGCCAAGCCTGATACAGTACTTTGCTGTCTTGTCTTTCTGACTGCCCTTTATCCATTTGGTAAATACTGCCCGTAAAGTTTAAGTAGAGTTCACCAAGTATCCCATATGAAACACAGAAATAATGGTGACAGTCTTAATGCTTCTTTGTACATTTCAAATTTTTCACCATGACCATGCATTACTTTCATAATGAAAATTTAAAAATTTCAGTAGCATGTCAAAAGGTACAAGAAATTCAGAATATAATCCTTTCCCTACCTTAAATTACAAAATAAGCTCATCATACCTGAAGATGGGGATGTTGAGGTTATTGCCCGAAGCAATGTATGGTGCTTTGATGTTATGACAGAAGAGAACGAAGGTGAGCAGCAGATAGTCAATGTGGGATCTATGAACCGGTAGAAATATAAGCGGCAAATTCATCTGGTGAGAGGAAAATGCCAAATATAAGTTCAAGTGTCCAGTTCAATCATACTTTGCAATTTCATTTTTGATTAGAGTCACTCAGACACTGGGCAATCTGTGACTCGTTCTTTAAAACATTTTCCAGTAACATGAATTCTTTCAATTTAATATTTATCTAGCTAAAAACAACTACAAAAGAATTATATATATGTATTAGAGAAGGAGAAAAGGAATCCAGACTTCAAGTTGCACTCCGGCCAGTGTGGCTCAGTTAGTTGGGCCTCATCCTGTGCACGGAAAGGTCTCCAGATTGATTCCTGGTCAGGGCACATGCCTGGGTTTTCAGGCTCAATCCCCGCTAGGGGGCATGCAGAAGGCAGCCAATCCATGCTTCACTCTCTCATCTAAGTTTTTCTCTCTCTCTCTCTCTCTCCCTTCCACTCTCTCAAAATCAATGAAAACAAACAAACATTTAAGCCCTGACGGGTTTGGCTCAGTGGATGGGGTGTCGGCCTATGTACTGAAGGGTCCCGGGTTCGATTCCGGTCAAGGGCATGTATGTACCTTGGTTGCAGGCACATCCCCAGTGGGAGGTGTGCAGGAGGTAGCGGATCGATGTTTCTCTCTCATCAATGTTTCTAACTCTCTATCCCTCTCCCTTCCTCTCTGTAAAAATCAATAAAATATATATATATATAAAAAAAAAAAACATTTAAAAGAAAAGAGTTCAAGTTGAGCCCACGTGTCTCTGAGAGCAGCTCTCATCATTGGGCAAGAGCACAGGTTTTGGAGTCAAGCCTGATTCAACCTGAAATCCCAGGCAAGCCATCTATTAGCCGTGACTTGGAAAAATTTCTTAATCTATCTGAGCCTTTATTTCCTCATTTATAAAGTAAGGATTGTTCTACCTAATATTCAGAATTGTTGCAAGGTAATTACTAAAGGAATCTTGCAGGGCTGGCAGTACCCCCTCTGCCCCACGGCCCCTCATACACACAGCTTTGCAGTTGTCGTCATGGGGGAAATCTCCCAGATGGGTTGGAAAGCACAACAGTATACAAGGGAACAATTTCAAAAGAATCATAAAACCACTCTTCAAGCTGGAGAAGACGGAATGACATATTCCCGTATTTCTTGCCTCGGTTGCAGCTTTAACCATCTCGAGTTGGCCCTTGTGAATCTGAATGTTCCAAAAGAAGCTGTTGAATAGTTTCAGCAGCACCCATCCAGTCAGTCTGAAAGTGAAAACAGATTTAAACGTGTGTGTGTGTGTACGCGCGCACATAGTGCTTGTAAGTAACTGTGTGCCTGTGTATCTGAATGGTGGAATTCACATGTGTGGTACTTATAAAAGTATCCATTTATTATCGACTAAAATCTTACATTTCACCTAACACTTAGACCTTATAAGCAAATGGCCACGCAGGTATTTCAGAGAGCAGAACAACAGAAAACCACCTTTTTCAGTCAAGGGTGTGTTGAAACCTGGCTCCCACCTCGTCTAGAAAGCAAGTATCAGCAGGAATGCAATGGCTGCTTCAATTAACAGAGGTGGAGGCACCTTAAAGTTAACCACAGTGCTACTTCCATAAAAGACGAATCTATAATACTAAAAGCATAATATGCTAATTAGCCCAGATGTCTAGTCCTTCCAGACGAAGTTGGGGCTGCGAGGGAAGCCTGGGTCCCGGGTGCCAGAGGGAAGCTGGTGCCGGCAGCCAGGGAAGAGAAGGCCTACTCTCGCACGAATTTCGTGCATCGAGCATCTAATAAGAATCTAAAGAGTTGGGTGTGACATCAGACTATGTTAAAACATCTTGGACCCAGAGGAAGTCCCATGATTCCACCCTGTTTTCCCAAAACAGATGGCTCTCCTTGGAAACCTTCCGCCTTGCCTTTAATACCTGATCATTGCTGGTGAGACAGTGGCGACCATTTCTTCAAGGATCCTTTTGGCTCTCTTTCTCACTTTATTGACGGCTTTGGATTGCTGCTGAGCAGAGCCCTCAGGGTTTAATTCAGCAGCCACTTCTGCAATGGCATCTTGCACCCTGATTTGGAAGTGGTAAGACAGACAATGTAACTGGTTCTGTACTATATTCTGTACTTAGCATTCTGTAAACCATAGCTGTAAGTCACAAAACAAAATGTACCTCCTTTCTAATGTGTGGCAACATCTATACACATAAAAGCCTAGGCGACGGTTCAACCGGCAGCTATGACATGCACTACCAGGGGGCAGACGCCCAATGCACAGGCATGGAAACATGGGACAGACTCATGAATCTCAGAGGGAAGAGGGGAGGAGAGAAGGCAGGAAGAGATTAACCAAAGATCTGATGTGCATACTAGAGGCCCGGGGCATGGATTCGTGCACCAGTGGGGTCCCTCGGCCTGGCCTGTGGGAATCGGGTTAATACCGGCTCTCTGACATCCCCTGAGGGGTCTTGGATTGCAAGAGTGTGCAGGCCAGGCCGAGGGACCCCACCAGTGCACGGATCTGTGCACTGGGCCTCTAGTGAGATAATAAGCTCAAGTTCACAGTGTTTTCTTTGGTTGTCTATTAAATATTACAGCTATCGTATTCCTAAAGCAATGGACCGCTCAGGACTCTAGTAAGCCTATTTAGAAATTTAATTCAAATTCACTGAGTAACAGCTATGTGAGTTTGAATGTCTCAGCTATGCTGGAAGAGACACAAAGCTGTACCCCCACAGAAGGGAAAAAAGAAGATTACCCATTGAGGCACGTGATTCCGAGGCATCCAAAACCACCAAGTAATGTCTAACTTTACTTTGGAGGGCTCCATTATTCACATTAGTGTGACTCTCTTAGAACCATACATAAAACTCTCTAGGAAAGATGCAAGAGGGACATAAATACTGACAAGTGTGTTCAAATAAAACCAGTTAAGTTCAAAAGGGCAAAGCTCCAGACTAGAAGAGCACAGAACAATAAGCAGTGAGAGAACGGGGAAGATTCTGTTCCGCTTAATAAACCTCCCAGGTGACGCAGGGAAGAACGCCTGAGCTAAACCCCTTACGTCATTTTTTGCATTCTAGCTACTAGTCAAAATACCTGCATAGAGTAAAACATACCTGAAGGTTTTTACTCAGAAAACAGAGTATGTAATAATCCAAGGGAGTTTCAAATAACTGTGTTTTCTCCCACCGTTACTACCGGTATTAGACTCCACACAGCTCCACAATTCGTTGATACGGAAAAGACCAACCCCACAGAACACTGATGTGCCCTGAGCCCATTCTTTGAATAGCATTTATTTCAACCCGGCCAGGAACATTTTCACGAGTAATGGACATGATTATTCCACCTCCATTATCAACTATTCGTTCACTCATCATTCATTCACTTATTCATTCAATTTCTAAATACCCATCATGAGCCACACTGTTCAGGCCTTTCCAACCACGCCACAGACCCTGCGTCGCTGAGGATCTCTCAATCCACCCGTCCCCAGCTACCCAAATCCAGGAAGATGTGACCATGGGCCACACCAACCATGTGGAGCAGAAAACAACCCTCTTCCACACCCCCACGTTCTAATGCCTGATCTCCACATGATTCGTTTCCCCACAGCACCCGAGTTCCGGCCAGTCCCTTCCGCTGGCGAGCAAGCTCCTGCACGAGCACAGACAGTATCTTAGTCTCCTCATTAGGTAACAGCTTTCATCCCGGGATGGGTGGGAGTTTGAATGCTCAGTTAGGCTAACAATGACTCTCTAGTACAAAGGTTTCTGCCTAAGTACACAACACTGTTTGACAGGCACATCAGACTCGCTTCTCTCTGGGCTACAAAATAGAAACTGCAATGTCTTAAACATTCATATTACAGAATACTTAGCAGAAAATTCTGGAAGTTATGTGCACAACTGACTCCAACTTGCTTTCGTGTGTTAGAAACCCATTCACCTGTTAACCCGTAAAACAAGCCTGCCACCCACACAGGGCACTGCCCACCAAAAACACCAGCTCTGCCTTCCTCGGTTTCCATGTGGAGCTTAACGTTTAACTTGGAAGTGCAAACGTCTCTGGAGACAGAGTCCCAGAGGCACTCAATGTTAATAAAGGAAATTACTTCCTGGCTCCCACTCCTGCCGCCCGTCCACGCCTCTCCCCTTTACCAAGGGGCCCCTGCCCTTACCGACTGCTGTTCAGTACGTTTTCTGTCACATTGGTGGCAAACATGCCTTTATGGACGTCTCGCTCTTGAACAAAAAGCACGTAAGAAAGACGCCTTGCCAGCCATCCTCGGTGCCTGCAACAGGAAAAACCCTTCAGCAGAGAAGTACTCTAGAAAAACTAAAAACAAGCTGCTTAGAGTACACAGTGGTTTCTCTCCTGTAAAAACAAGGTCTTGTTTCATCCACTCTTGCGATTGGGCTTCTCCTGTAGCAAATTCTCCCTAGAAGTTCAGACAATTTTATTCCCGATTTCTTCCATGTGCTCTTAGCTAAAATTTAAACTTGGAATTTGTGTATTAATGCCTCGATTGTGTTACTATGCCAAATAGTAAACCAAATATATAAGCAAAAGAAACAGAAATATATTACTTTATTAATCCCATACAAAGAAGCAAATATGTTGCCATATGTGTGTTGTGTGTGTGTGTTTATGTGTGTGTGTGTGTGTGTGTGTGTGTATAGCTATACAGCTTACAGCTATAGCTTTGGGCTATAAAAGATAATCTGGAAGTTTTCATACCACTAATTTTTTGTTATTGTTGTTATAGTAATTCTTCTAAAGTTGTATTCTTGGCTCACAAAGCCAGAATTTCTTAGTCTTTGAAAACACACACACACATTCAACATACCTAAGGGACAGGACACCCTCCTCACAATGATTATGTGTTATCTGGATGAGGGGTTGGGCACAGGTATCGCAGAATAAGAATGCTACAAACTCTCATTATGCAATGACTTGATACCATTCCTACTGAGGATGTAATGCCTCCTTATCATTTCCTCCGTAATGATACTGATGCAAATGGAAGATTTTGACTATAAGTCCATCTGTTCTGAAAAGAACCAAAAGGCTCTCGAGGGAGGAAATGTCATCTGATGGAGAACTGTTTTCATAAAAACATGCTCCTCCAACTCTCTTCCTTCCTCCCTTCCTTCGTCTCAATTCTCTGGAAACTTTGCTCAGTGTGTTAAGTGTTTAATTCTAAACTCTTTCTTTTATGAAAACTTTCAGAATTATTACTGGAATGTATAAAGTCTAACCTCTATGAAATCCCTTTTCAATAGACTAAAAGCTTTGTGTGTGTGTGTGTGTGTGTGTGTGTGTGTGTGTGTGTGTGCGCGTGCGTGCACTCAGACTTTGCTTCATGTAACACACAGAAGATTTAAATAGTCAACTCAACTGCTCAGGCAGTTTATCACACTGAAGAGTTTCATTCTGCCTTGTCAATATAACTTCCTCGTAACTGCCTCCAACTGAGGGCAACAGATGGACCCCTTGACTTTATAGATTAAATGTGTCCTTACATAAGAAGAGACTCTATGAGATCTCTTTTCTTAGGATATTAAACCAATGAACTAGGATCTCTCCTCTCACCTTTAAACTTGGGGGACGGGGAGGGCAAGAGGAATGGGGAGCGTGAGAATGAGAAAAATATGTCCCTTGACTTCAGCTCTATTAAAAAAAAAACACCTTGAATATACATGTCATGATCATTTATGATCTCATCATCAAAATATGAGCAGGAAGACTGAAAATTTGAGTATTTGACTTCCTGGCTCAGTTTTTCATAGGAATTCAAGTGCTTCTCATCACCCGAGCTTACTGCTTCCCCATGACAGGCATTTACTCTTAGAATTACAAGAACTGGTGACATTTTTGGCTGCTGTTCCTCTCATGCCTCAAAGACATTCACACAACCTTTCCACCCTCCTTCCTTATCCCCTAGCCTAGATTCACATAAAACAAAGCCTCTTTGCTTTCACTCTGCTGCCTAATAGCCTATCCCCACTTGCCTGGAATTTGGAAGTAAAGAATTCTAATTAAAGTCTTAAGCTAATAAATCAAAGAACGTCTGCACATTGGAGAAAAATATCTCCTAAAACTCTAAATTGGCTATACTTTTTTTAAAAGTATAAAATAGTTATTCTTTTTTTAAGTATAAAATAGTCATAATAGATCATAAGACATTAAAACCTATAACCCTCTCCTCAGATAAATCTTTATCACAATTGGAACACTTCAGATGCAAAATCAATAAATAAGTCAGAGAAAGCTGTAAGTGATAGATAGCTACATGCTCAAGAAAATATTTATTATGTAAAGACAGCAGTGGTAATAGTTACAGGTCTCACAGGTGACTATATTGTTTCCAAATTTTAGATAAAACCTATGTCAGAAACTCATATTCTATTAACTCTCAAAAACATAATGAGATTCATCTTACAGTGCATTACTTAATATAGAGGCTTTTTTTTTTTGAGATGTATTAGAAGCAAAAGAAATTTATTTTTACCTCGTGTGAGTTTCATTGATATAAATGACATTCCGCAAACCCAAAGATGGGATACTGGGGTTGAAAAACTTATCCTATGTAAAACAAAATAAACAGAAACATAAATATACAACCGGATTGCTGGTGAAGAGCTCACATTACTAGCACGTGGTAATTTTCAAAATTCAAGCATGAAGTTAGAGATTGCTTCAAAATCAAAATATTGAAGAAAAACTGTTTTACTGAAAAGTACCTTTTAGCCTTTAAAGAAGGTCACAAGTTCAAAATTAATCCTTAACACCTTGCTAAGGAAACAGCGCCTCTCCCTTTCTTGCCTCCCACCCCAAAACAGTTGAAGCTACAGATAGCTTAAGTCATTGACAGAAAGACTGGAGATTCCAGTGTTCCCAAAAACTAGGAAACTAAAAAAAAAAAAAGAAAGAAAAATAAGGAAATTAGAATTTTCCCCCCACTGGAGCACCAATATATCATATGTTCCAAACGCAACAGGAGATTCACTACTAACTGTATTTGAAAACTGCCAAGTGAGCAGATACTTTCATATGTAAATGTGGGCTTAATCTTTGACATTCAAGTGAAGTGATTCACGGCCAGTTTCCACAATGTGCCTAGGAAATGCTTTATATCTTGGTACTGACACTTTATGTATTAGGCTATAATCAATACTATTGGCTACATGCTCTGATAAAACTGTGATTGTTCTGCAAATAAAATTACTAACAACAAAAAAGTAACATGTAGTTATTATTAGACTACTAAGTCTCTTAAAATAATCCTGACACACAAGAATTCTTATCCCCATTTTACAGACAGGAAAACTGAGGCTGGCAGAAGTTTAGGATTCAATCCTAGATCTTGCTCCAAAGAGTAGTCTCTCTATCCCCTTAAAGTGCTTGTTCCACTTAGTGAGGTAATGTGTGGTTAAAGGTCATTCTCTTTACATCATTGAGATACTCCAGAAATAACTGCTGGGGAAAAAAAGACTATAACTTTATCAACTGGAACAAAAGGTACACTTTGCACAAATAAATGCTGAGAAAGCATAATGTACCCTCAATAAAACATCTAAAAGTACTAAGTGAAATCGCTTTAGAGAAAAGGAAAATAGGACTTCAGAGAAAGAATAGCAAATATAAAAGAATTACTATAAAAATACTGTCAACCAAAAACTATTTTTAAGTAAACATGTAATGGAAGAATTTTAAGATCAAGTTCAGCTCCTACATTTAGGCACTACAGTACCTAAAGTTCAGGAACTATGATTAAGCAAAAATCAATTATCTCTTATACTACTCACTTTCCCCACCCCAAACCATCACCACCACCACCACCACCACCAAATAATTCCTTATACTCTCCTGACTTAATAACACATTAGAGTAAAGGTATTGTTTTGGTCTTTTAAGCATTCAAAATTAGAGTTATATGAGATGCTAAATTTTAAAAACTGAAAAGGCACATGATATTCTATTTAAATCTTTATGGCCTGTTAATGTGAATGGCATTATTCCTGGTCTAGAAATTTCCATGATCCTTTAATGCTACCAAATTCGCACAGCAAGACACTTGTGATTTGAAAGGAACAGTATTTATATTAAGACATTCTTGAGTAGACCTAAATATCCTATATAATAAAAGCCTAATAGGCAAATTATCCCCTCGACTCGGAGTTTGACCAGGAGTTCAACCAGGGGGCAGGGTCAGCCAGCCAACTGCCCAGAGCCCCTCTCCCCAGCTGGCCCCACCCCAGCCAGTGGCAGCAGCAGGCAGCCAGGGGAAGGGAGGCTCCGGCAGGCAGCCGGCAGCCACTAGGGACCCTATCCACGCATGAATTTCATGCACTGGGCCTCTATAATATAAACTGCTTGGGCCCCACATGAGTCTCTCCTAGGTTAGTAAATCCATTTATTCTAGACTCAGAATTCTACTTCCTGACAGGCCCTTAAATGGCAGAATTTCTATGTCCTGATAATTGACGCATCTCAGAGAGAGCTTAACAACCAGCTATACCTTTTAATAGGAAACTCTACTACTTTAGGACATGACCACGTTAGATTCTACCATCCTGTGCTAACTAATCCCTCTGGCACAATGACCTCCGAAGCATACCTCTCATCTGATCAACTCTTCTCAAATAAATGCTGAGAAATGACAGCCACACCGAAATGTAGAAGACTTTGCATGGCTTTTGGTTGTTTTTTTCACCAACATATAAACAATAAGCCCGTACACATTCCTTTTTAAGTCTTTACTTAAGCTTTTAATGACCATTCTTCACTATCACAGAGTCAACAGACACCCTTCCCCCATGAGCCCGAAATAGAAATGTAGTAAGAGTACAGCAAAGCCACAGGGCTGGAGAAGTCACGTGAAGGTTCCCACAAGCGCGTCGGATGAGTTAACTTAAAGCGACGTCTCTTCCAGCCCTAAAGTCATACCAAAATACCTAAAGAGCCCACATCTCGCCGCACATCGACGACTGCACCAACATTTAATGACTATGTGAATGGAAAGGAAACCCGAGTCAGCATCAATGAACGAAGTCTATCTGGTATTTGCCCAATACCCAATTCACACAAAGCTGGAGATCTAGGCCGCATATCCCCAGGGTTTATGACAGGTCCACAAGCAATAGCATTCTTACCCAGCTCTGGGGAGTGCAGGAGTAACAACATCTTCCCACAAATGGCCTCTTCCGGCTCAGCAGGCTTTCTTTCCATTTTAAGGTTGCAGATCTGAAGACAGTAGGTCTGAAACCGTATTCACCCTAATAAACAATAAGGAAAAACTGGTCACTACATGGCAAGAAAACTATACTTGTCCACGTAACCTCTGAAACTAAGATACTTCCGATGGAAGAGAAACTGGTAACATAATTTCTGTTGGGCACTGGCATCATTATGTTTCTCACGGTGGTTTTCATTCAAGGTACTCCCTCCATGACCAACACCTGGAACATGAGCAGAAGCTGAGCACCTAAGAAGAGTAATAGCTGGCAAAAACCACAAATCACTCAAAGCAGAGTTCGAGGTTTTAAAACAAAGCTGGAAAAAGGTCAAACAGTTTCTGAAGGTATCAGAATGAATAAAATCGGACTCCTGGATCCCAATAGTCAATCTTACTCTCTCTTAAAGTACACACTCCCACAAAAGAACTACCAAGGCCTTAGATAGTAAGCAAGTTGTTACAGTATAGCTTAAAATATTCTGCTTTAAATAAAAAACATGGTACACTTACAGAACACTCCTTTATCATAACACAAAATATTTTAAATATGCCTTATTAGTTGAAATAAAAACAATTCAAGATAATGTATGCCCTCTGGATTGGGTTCATACTAAAATTTATTTCCTATTTTTAAGTTCTTTAAACAAACTTTATTTCCATCACAAAATTTATACTTACTAGGTATAATTATGGAAAATTGATACTGAAACATTTGTACACCAGCTTTATAATTACAACACCCAAAATAACTACGAGTAGGTTTTTCCCCTATGCAAAAGAACTTCGCTTTTTAACATGTCTGTAGTTAAATTTTTTACCCAATTTTTTCTTCCCAGTTATTGATATTAACTTGGCTCCAGCATTTCCACCTTCATAAACAACAGTGCAATGAGCATTTTAGGTTGACAGCTTTTCATGCGCATCTTAAACTTACCCATTCCTCACTTGCGTGCTTACAAGGGCCAACACTGTATTCTGATGAACTTGGCAGGTAAGAAACATCTATCGTGTCAAGGGTCAGTGCAGATTCCTCCATGTCACAAAGTGTTACTCGTACGTCATGTGCTATAGGAAATACATATACCATTTTAATGAAAAATCCAGACAGTAAATACCGGAAGTCTTACTTCTATATCAAGTATGTCAAACTCGCAGGCCACAGGCCACATGCCTCATTTATTTGTCCCATGTTAGCCTCTGAGTTTGGCATGCTTGTTCCACATGATTTTGCTCCATAAGAGGATGCCAAATGAACTACTAGCAAACTTCCACCAGGTTCAAAGTGTAAAAGCGGACATGGATGTGTTTATATGTACTCAGTTCGGCAGCCTTGACTTAAACATAATCAGTCTTTGTATCTTTAGACTTCCTAAACAAAAACAGCTATAATTTGTAAGAGTAAATAATAGCTTATTTCAAGGAATTATTTTGTTTTGTGTTAATAACTGAATAGTTCCTGGGGGACAGAGGCATGTTTATTTAATTAAATGTAAGTTACATGTATACAGATAAGGAGATCATTTTTTAAGTGATGTGCTGGGAATTTCAGGTCGTACATACTATGCAGTAATGCAAAACGGGTAAAGGCAATGTGGACACCTAAAGTTTCCCACTTAGACTGAATGAAGATCTTAATTTTCTTGCGATGACTTACATGAACTATTTGCTCTATAAAGCTCTAAAACCAAGCCACCCTACTTGAAAAACCTGATTTATACGTTTTCACCCTCTTCAACAAGATTTTTCTTTTCCCTACCCTGTGGGAAAATGTTCACGAGCACTGAATGACTGAAGAAAACTGACATAGACGGTAATCTAAGATGCAGAAACTTTCTAACGGAACTTTGAAATTATTTTGAGATTAACTTCTGGCTGTTACCTGGCCTGAAATTACTCCTGCAAAACCTTGAAAGCTCAATTGCAGGTTCACAGGCTCCCTCGAGGCCATGCTCTGACTTCTCTGTGACCCCCACGTGGGTTTGCTGTGGTACCTGTTGTCCTGGGCATAACTACTAAATGCGTCCTTCACATCATCTAACACAGCGGTTCTCAGCCTTCCTAACCCGACCACAGAATTATTTCCCGCGACCAAACCATAAAATTCTTTTCTACTCCATAACTGTAATGTTGATACCGTTATTAATTGTAAATATCTGATATGCAGGATGTATTTAGGCGACTGCTGTGAAAGGGTCCTTGATCCCCAAAGGGGTCGCGACCCGCAGGTTGAGAACCGCTGATGGATTCTAACACAGGACGAGTAAGAGACGAGACCAGCAAAGCCATGCGCATGGCATGCAAGCTGCCCCGGGTGGGAAACCTTCGCTCTCGGCGTCAGGTGCAGGATCGGGGAGCCCTCGACAGGGGGAGCCCTTTGCTGCCTGAGAAAATGAAGAGGGCGAGGAGAGGAGGGAGAATCTGTGCCAATAGGAAGTCTCCCCTTCGCTCCTCCCAGCTCTCAGCGTTTATCCAAGGTCGAAAAGTTTAAAAAAAAAACCGGAGGTGCCAGACGGCGGGCTGTGGGCAGCCAACTGTGGGCTCCGAAAGGGGCAGCTCCGAAGGGAAGCAACCCCCAGGTCCAATCCCGCCGTGGGGCGCGGGGCAAGCGGCTCCCTCCTGCGCCCCAGCGTCCCGTCTGCGAAACGCGCGCAGTGCGATCGCGCTTCCCTCCGGGGCGGCCGGACGGCCCGGGAAACGCACCCCGAGCGCCCACCCGCTCCGGCAGGGGCCCCCTGGGGTCGGCCCAGCACCGGCCTCCCTGAGCGCCGGGGCCCCCACGTCCCATGCAAGGGCGCAGGGTACCGGGTCCACAGGAAGCCGGGCCGCCACCTGCTCTCCCGGAAGAGGACGCCCCCGACCCCCACCCCGGCACGAGCCGGAACCCATTTCTCAGAGGGACCCCGGGAACTCGGGGGGACAGGACAGGGGGACACACCGCCCCGGCCACTGGCGGGAGTCCCGCCGGCCCCAGCGCGAGGGCGACCACGCACCTGTCCCGGCGCTGCCGGCCCGAGCAGCCTCCCGCAGCCCGCTCCCGCCCGGC
>PVJC01020825.1:0-28729 GCA_004026665.1 Murina feae
GCCTAATCACCCACAACTTCCCTCCCCTCTTAGCCTTTAACCAACTCTACCTCGGCCTGGCCACCATGGCTTTGTTCAGAAGAACGTCCGGAAGTTCTCCTGGAAGGTATTCCAGTATAATTAGCATATTACCCTTTTATTAGTATAGATAGAGGCCTGGTGCATGGTTGGGGGCTGGCTAGTTTACCCTGAAGCGTGTACTGGATTAGGGTGGGGGTTCCCTTGGGCATGAAGTGGCTTGGGTGAGGGGCCTGTGGTGGTTTGCAGGCTGGCCACGCACCCATGAGGTGAGGGTCCCCTCTGAGGGGGGGCCTGAGTGAGGGGCTGAGAGCCATGTTCAGGCTGGTCACACCGCCTTCAAGATGGGGGGGTCCTGCTGGAGTACCTGGCCAGCCTTGGGGAGGGCCTGATGGCTGTTTGTAGACTGGTCAAGTCCCCTAGCAGGGACCCTCACCACATGAGGGTGTGGTCAGCCTGGGTGAGGGCCTGATAGCTGTTCGTAGGATAGCCAAGTCCCCCAGTGGGGACCCTCACCCCGTGAGGGTGGGGCCAGCCTGGGTGAGGGGCTGATGGCTGTTTGCAGGTAGGCAACATCCCCTTCAGGGTGGGGGTCCCCACTGAGGTGCCTGGCCAGCCTGGGTGAGGGGTTAAGTGCTGCTTATAGGCTGGTCAAGCTCCCCAGCAGAGGCACTCACCCCATGGGGTGTGGCAAGCCTGGGTGAGGGGTTTAGGGCCATATTCAGGCTGGCCACACCTCCTTTGGGGTGGGGATCCCAGCTAGGGTGCCTAGCCAGCTTGGGTGAGGGGCTGTTTGCAGGCAACCCAGGCTCTCAGAACCTCCTTGAGCAGAGGCCACAGGGGCTCGAAGCTGTATCTGGGATTTATTTATCTTCTATAATTGAAACTTTGTAGCCTTGAGCAGAGCCCACAGCTGCCCAGGGCAGGCGGGAAGCTTGGCTTCCTCCATTGCCAGGGGCAACCCAAGCCTCCTGTTTGCTCCATGGCCACAGCCATCTTAGTTGGGTTTGTTTGCATACTTGATCCTGATTGGCTGGTGGGCATGGCTTGTGAGTGTGGCAGAGGTACAGTCAATTTTCACGTTCTCTTTTATTAGATAAGACTAGGGGCCTGGTGCAGGAAATTCATGCACTGGTGGAGGGGGTTCCTCAGCCCAGCCTGCCCCCTCTCACATATTGGGAGCCCTCAGGGGTGTCCTACTAATGGCTTAGGCCCGCTCTCTGCTCCCCTTGTCCCCTTGAGGAGCGGGCCTAAGCTGCAGTCTGGCCTCCCTTTGTGGAGGCAACCAGGCTAATCAGGGGAAGCCACCAGCACCATCACCCCTGCTGCTGCAGCCATTGCCAGTCACTGCAGCCACCAAGGTGTTTTCATCAACATGGACTCCAGTCCCTTCACCATGAAGAAACGACAACTTTCTTTAGGCATTTTCAAGATGTGCCTTTCATAGGATATGACATTTCTTTCTTTCTTTCTTTTTTATCCTCACCTGAGGATATGTTTCCATTGATTTTTAGAGAATGTGGAAGAGAAGGGAAAAACAGAGAGAAACATCAAAGTGAGAGGAACACTGATTGGTTGCCTCCTGCATGAGCTCTGACCTGGGCCCCGGCCAGGGAGGAGCCTGCAACCTAGGTACATGTCCTTGGTCAGAATTAAACCCAGACCCTGCAGTCAGCAGGCTGAGGCATTAAGCACTGAGCCAAACTGGCTAGGTCAGGATATGACATTTCTTAGCTCTCCAGCAGTGGACCTTCATTTTTTTCCTCCAGGAGTGTGGTGGAAAAACCCTAGATCACCTTTAGGGATTCTTATTACCCAAGTTACTAAGAATATTACCAGTGGCATGCAGGGAGCTTAACCAATGAGAGGTAAGAAAAGGTGTTTCCTCTGTAGTTCACTTTGATCACCGGCTCCAATCCTGCCCCTCCAATCCCAGCTCCAATCCTGCCCAGGTCTGTAACCTCTGGCCAAGGATGCAGGCCTGGGCAGGGGACCCCCAGATCCCTGAGATGGCCAGCTTCTGCGATCACCAGCTCTGATCCTGCCCCCTGCCATTGCCAGCTATGCCCATGCCCCACTGGCAGCCTCTGGCCAAGGCTGCAGGCCTGGGCAGGGGACCCCCAGGCCCCTGCATTGCCAGGCCCACTGGTGCCCAGACCATTGTGATCTCAGGCTCTGCTCCTGCCCCTCTGATCGCTGGCTCTGCAGAACCCAGGCCCCTGTGATCTCCGGCCTTGCCCCTGCCCAAGCCTGAGGCCTAGGTAGGGCACCCTCACACCCCTCTGATCACTGGCTCCACCCTTGCCCATGCCTGAGGCCTCTGGTGAGGCCTCTGGCCTGGGCAGGGGACCTCCATCCTCCTCTAATAGCTTGTTCTGCCCCTTGGTCCCCCCGACTTCCCTGCCACCTACCTGGCTAACAGGCCTGACCACTTCAGTGGCAGGGCTGAGCTGACTGGGCGCCGCCATCTTGTGTCCATGGGGGTGGCCATCTTTGTGACAGAGTGATACCTAATTTGCATATTACTCTTTTATTAGATAGACTAGGGGCCCGGTGCAAAAAATTTGTGCACTCGGGGAGTGGGGGTCCCTCAGCCCGGCCTGTGTCCTCTTGCAGTCTGGGACACCTCAGGGGGGATGTCCACCTGCTGGCATGCCTGGTCAGCCTGGGTGAGGGGCTGAGAGCCATTTTCAGGCTGCCCACAGCCCCTTCAGGGTTCGTGCACTGGGGGATGGGAGAGCTGGTGAGTGCAGGCCTGGATGTTTCCCACCGGAGGGCCCACGATCACACACACCTGGTGGGCCCCCACCACTGAGGAGTGGCAAACCAGGGGCGGACGTTGGTGCAGGATCCCTCAGTGGGGCCCTGCTGCTGAGCAAACACACCTGGAGTGGAGCCGGGCAGCTAACTGGCTTCGGATGCTCCACACTGTACAGCAGATGCTCCCTCAAGCCCTGTGGAGGCCTCTGGGGGGCGGATGAGGGTAGCAGACACTGGATGGGTGCTCCCACACACCCCCGAGGAGGCCCCTGGGGCAGAGCCAGGCAGCAGACCCAGGATGGCTGCTCCTGGATGCCCTGAGGAGGCCCCCAGGAGGCAGAGCCAGGCAGTGAACCCTGGACAGGTGCTCCTGGACGCCCCGAGGAGGCGCCAGGCCGGACCACCCCCCCACTGAGCTGACACACCTGGAACAACTATGCTGGCCGCGGAGGCTCCCAGTGCAGAGCCGCCCTGCCAGCCTCCATCTTGGCTGGGTTAATTTGCATACAGCCCCTCTGGTTGGCTGGGAGGTGTGGCTTGGATGGTGGGCGTGGCTTAGGTGTCTTGGGTAACAGTCAATTTGCATATTACTCTTTTATTATATTAGATTGTATATAACAAAGAGCAAGATCAATGTTTGTAGCCTGGCTATGTTCTTCTCAGTAAAACAAAGGGACACTCATGGTGAATATAGGAGCTTCCATGGCAGGTTCTGTGGCCTTGAACTTACATATCAGGGGCTAAGTCCTCTCTGGAGTACAGAGAAACAGGACAGCACATGTAAGCCCTGAACATGCACAGCTGGCAGGAGTAAATGGGGCCTGCCATAAGTATGTCTTCTTCATAGTAGGGTATTAGGAACAGATCAATTCTCTTAACCCATCACATAGTCTAAGCCCCACGAACTTCATTATTTCAACTGACTCTCCTTCCAATTAACAAGCTCTTTCTTATTAATTTAGAAAATAATTCCCCCTGAACTAAATCACCAAGTGCAAGGTGTTACTCTAGATTTGCGCATTTCATATACCTATTTACCCTCCACCCCCACCCTCTCCAGAGGCTGCAACTAGAGTCAGCATGCAAACATGCACAGCACAGTGTTTTCCCTGCATTATTTCAAACTTAACTACTTCCTGGATAAGACAATTTTCTCCAGCTCCAAACTGCTATTCTCCTGAGTTTTGTCTCCTTATTTGCTCTCCAGGTAAAAGACTTTTATTGGACACTGCAACTTTATCAATTGCCCTTGCTTTCTATCCACACTAAGCAGAAAAGTACAATTTCTTATTTCAAGGCTGCTTTCCTACCTGTTATACTTTAATATAATAACTCATCTGTGCACATTGGAACATTAATATATGACAAACTTTATACATCATCATTGATTACCAAATACTTGCCTAAAAAATGAATGAACAATAAATGACAATACACAATATGTAACAGAAAATGTTTCCTGATAAATAACTTTTAGTGTTTTAAAAGATAAGCTACTTAGTGTATTTGTTTTTCTATTATCTTAAAATAATTCACAATCATTAAAGAGTTTCACAATACACAAAAAGTAGAAAATAAATACAATAATATTAATGAATTAGAAATGCTGTTAATATCAGAGTACATAATGTTCAAGACTCTGATCTGTTTGTTGTTGACATAAATAGACCAATTTTATGTCAATCACAAATTGAACTATTCTCAAGAAACATGTCCAAGTCTATCTATAGACAATAGCTTTGTTCATCTGCAAAGGTCTTCAGAGTGTAGGCAGGAAATTTATGTTTTCATGTTCTTGGTGAATTAAAAGTCTTATCAACAAAGAAATTCCTCTCCATAGCAATATAAAAAAGAAATAAATACCTTTTACTACTGAGTAAACAATACTGAGTATGTCCCTATAGCTAGACTGAAAGTATCTTGAAAGTTAGATAAAATTTCACATTATTTACATATTGAAACAGGAATTTTTAAGGGTGATAAAGGCAGGTTTTAGGAAATTTTAGAAATTAAGGGGACCATGGAAGAAACACAGGGCTGCAGAGCAGCAGAAGGAATATTTCCATAGAATGAGGGCGCTGGAAACAGCAAAAGGTCCATATTTACAAAACAAAGGGAAGGAAGCCCTTCATCCAGAAGGAGAATAAGAAAGCCCAAAGGAAATAGGAAAACAATAAGGAAGGAGGAGGGGCGGGAAGTTCACGTGTCCCAGGTGAGGTCCCACCTTTGAGCTCAGCGTTACTATAGTAACCAGGCTAAGGGAATAGTGACCAATCAGAGAGGATATCAAGGCACCAAGAGCTGCAGCCTTTACAAGCTGTAGGGAAAGGAACTCAGTGGGACTCTTCCCCTCGCCACGTAGGATCCTGTACTTGTTCTTCAATAAATTTCCACCTTGGCTATACCACCTTCCGTCTGTGGATTGATTCATCCTTCTCTCCGGGACGTCCTGCGCAGTCCAAAAATTCTGCTTCAATATCAAAGCAGATGCGATCCTTTTGCACCGCACACCTTTCAGCAGGTATAGGATATGTTTTCTTAGGAGCAAGAATATCCTATTTCCCATACATGCCTGAGCAGCACAATTCCCTGTTACTTCCTGAACTTCCCGTCACTTCCTTCACAGAGTTCCCTCTCGCACTTGGAAACGGAGGAAGCCGTTGTCTGGTTGGCAGCCTTCATCCCAAAGAAAAATCAAACTGCTTTCATCCTCCCGAGAAGAAATGGGAGCAGCCCAGATAGGACTGAGGTTAAGCCCCCGAGGGGCAGGGAGCCTGGACCTGCAGCTGGTGGGAGCTCATATTCCGTGAAGAATGGAGCCCAGGGAGAGCTCCGGGTCGCGCTCAGAAACAAGCCCCGCGGGCGCCCCCTCCCCTCTTCCCCGCCCCCCTCTTTCAGCGACGAGGCGGGCTCCGGGCGGACCCAGTGGGAGCGGCGGGATCCCGGCCCGCGGGCTGCCATCGCGGGGCTGGACTCGCTGGGCATGAGCATCCTCCTCCGACCAGGGCGGGAGGACCACGCTGTCACCCGGTGGAGCCCGGTCCCGCCGCTGAAGACAAGCCCTCGCCCGGCACCTCCTCCCCAGGAGAAGCTGGGTGAGTCCCCTGGCTCGTGTGGGCGCCGCCTCTTCCGCAGCCCGTGGGGCTCTTATGGCCGCGCCCCGGGCCAAGTGGACATGGTGGGCGTGAAGGCTCCTGGTCGGACAGCACTTTAGAGGGTGTGTGTGTGTGTGTGTGTGTGTGTGTGTGTGTGTGTGTGTGGTCCAGGACACAAAGCGGCCCTGGGAAAGCGTGTCTGTCTCCCCCAGCCGCTCCTCGCTGGTTTCCACCTTCCAGGACCCTTGGGAAGCACTCACTTTGGGTGGCAGCCAGGAAAACGTGCTTGACACCTGAGGTCGGATTTTGGCCAAAAGATCCACTGAAGACCAGTCGCTACCTGGGCCGCGGGATGGACGCGGGAGATGGCAAAAGTTAGAGCATGTCCTCCTGTGGGATCTGATCTGCCCTTACTTTGCTCTGAAGGACTTGTCCCTGTCAGCGGCCTCCTCCCAGGGGTCAGCCCTCCAGATGGACCGCAGGTCGCGGGGCGCTGGAGGGAACGGTGAGCTGCTTCAGGAAGGCGAAATGTAACCATCCAGTCGCTTGAAAGGAATTCGGTTTTGCTGACCATGAAACGCTCTTAGGATCTTTTTGCTTGGATTCTTGGTGAAAGACAAAAGCGCGGGTGCATTGTTACATAGTAAACTGTCCCCAGGGTAAATCCTGCCAGGGTTTTGGAAAGTACAGTACAGGTTTGGGGGATAGTTGGCCTTAGTTGTATGCTGTCAGTTCTCAACAGTCCCTAGTAAAGTCCTTGTAGGTTGTAAAAGCCTGTCAAAGGAGCAGGCGATAAAGGGAATTTACTGTTGTGCTAAAAGAAGTGGAGACCTTACTATCCAAAAGTTCGATCTAGTTGTAGTTTTAATTGAGCTTTAAAAAATTTCTAAAGCAGCCAGTGTCTCTAAAGAGTTACAGTTTCTTTAACATTGCTGTGAGTGAGTGGCGTGAATCTTTTTTAGAGAAAATACTTATGTCATTTAAAAAATCCTCTTGCTTTTGGTAGCATAATTTATTCTTATTTTTAGCAGAGGAAAGAGACATAGAGATGAGTGTAAAGACTGGTTAAATACAGAACATTTTAAAGAAGGTATGGCCATAGAATCATAGGTTAGCTTCTTTCAGTCTGTTTTCTATTTACTTGGCTTTCTGCCAAGAATAATTTGATCGAGTCATGGAACAACCAGTCCACCTGTTGGAGGCGCTTCCCATCCAATCCCAGAGGCTCCTATTATTTGCTTTTGTGTAGGCAAAGCGGTGTTAAAAGCACTGCAGTATAGACCAAAAATATGTCATTATGTGGTCTGCAGTACAATAGGAGTGGACAGCAAGACAAGATAGGGGAAGATTGGACACAAGAAAAATTGAATCCTGTTTGTATAGCAGTATACGTGAAGCAACATGAATTTGCCATGTGTTTGAGATGAAAGGTTAAAGTATAAACCCAGTTACCTGAACATTTTTTAATAAAGCAGGGACCATGCTGTTAAATGTGACTGTATATGTTTATTGATGCACATTTACCTTTTGAATCAAACTTTCAGAACCTTATGTACCAGACAAATGTTAGTTTGCTTCATTCCATAGCTAAACCTTGTATTCCATCCCCAAAACTTGAATAAAAAAAGAATATGCTGAGTAAAAAAAAAAAAAAAAAATGGAGCCCAGAGACTTGGAGACAGCTCTGGGTTGTAAAGCTGCCAATGGTATTATTTAGCCTCTGTAGAGTTTTATTACATTCATTATTTTAGAGGTAAAACTCTTGCCCACTTGTTCCAAAGAAGCACTCTATAAAGGAAATGGGAAATGGGCTTTTATCAGCTTATACATATGAACAATTCTCCTTGGTTTACCCTTACATTATACACAATTCACACAAAAATTCAATTGTCCCAGAATCACTTTTTGTTAGGGTT
Source organism: Murina feae (assembly GCA_004026665.1). NCBI lineage: Eukaryota > Metazoa > Chordata > Mammalia > Chiroptera > Vespertilionidae > Murina > Murina feae. Next base: position 7,790 of record PVJC01020825.1, read on the forward strand.
TGGCCAGTGAACTGGGCTGTGAAAGAATTCACAACTAAAAGAAGAGATGCAGAGAGGGAGTTTATTTTACTTTCCAGGAAGGGAAAGGACTGGTGTATTGCTAATCAATACATGGGCAAGAAACAAAAGGTGGCTTTCCTTTTAATGGGTATTGGCTGTTATTGCTAGGTGACATGGAAGGGAGAAGAAGTGGAACAGACATTAGGGGGGTTGTAGTTTGCTTATTTTTAACTTTTTTTTTTCCTTAGAGAGAGAGGGAGAAACATCAATGTGAGACACATCAATTGGTTGCCTCCTGCATGAGCCTTGACCAGGCCCAGGCTGGGGAGGAGCTTGTAATCGAGGTACTTGCCTTTGACCAGAATCAAACCCGGGACCTTCTATCCGCAAGCCAACTCTCTATCCACTGAGCCAAAGCAACCAGGGCTAGTTTTTTTTTCAGGAGACAGTCCAAGCAGATGTCCTAGGGAAGTCTTTTAACAGTATTTTTCCTAAGCTTTTAAAACATGCTTAGAGCAAAAGTTATGAAGAGTTCAAAAGACAGCAGGAAGGAAGGGTATGCAAGAATGTAGCTTTGAGAGTAACTTACCTTGTCCTGCAGTTTGAACAGAGGGACTGGTCTGTTTGCATCAGAGGAACTAATAATCTTGGGGTTTAATTGCCAGGTGCTTCTCATAGCTTTCAGAAGGTTATAGGAAGAAAAAAGCGGGGGCATTTTTCTTGTCCTTACACTTTTGATTCCCTGACATAAACAATATACATTACTGGTCAGGAGAATAAGCAGCTGCTTATCCTAGTATTAATCCTATTTCAAAGTAGCCCTGCCTTACTTTCACTTTCAATCTTACATATATTAACCCTAAATAATTTTTCAAAGTTTGCCCTGTAGTCATGTCAATGCTCAACTGGGGAAGGATCCACTTCTCACAGTCACTAATGTGGCTGTTCACAAGGTTCATTTCATTATGGGCTGTTCGAAGGAAGGTCTGAATACTCTGAAGACCATCCTCTAACTTGCTTCATCCATGTGAGCAAGCCAAGAAACAGAGAGGGGAGGAGTAGAGAGAGAGAGAGAAAGAATAAGAAGGGGAGGAGGATGAGGATAGGGGAGTGGGAGGGAGAGAAAGAGGGAGTTGGAGAAAGAGAAAAAAGGGCAACAAGAGAGTATGCTATGAAGATGGACATCATTTGCATAACTACAATGTTACCTAGTCATAGAAGTAATGTATCATAATGTTGATGTTTACTAGAAGCAATTCACTAGCAGTTCACACTCAAGGGTATGAATAATAGGAGGTAGGGATCATTGAAAACCAGTGTCAGAAATTGTCTACTACATCAAAATAAAAAACTTTTGCACAGCAAAAGAAACCATCAACAAAACAACAAGAAAGCCCAGTTCATGGGAGAACTTATTTGCCAATAATATTTCTGATAAGGGTTTAATCTCCAAAATTTACAGAGAACTCATACAACTTAACAAAAGGAAGATAAACAATCCAACAATCAAATGGGTAAAGGATCTAAATAGACACTTTTTGAAAGAGGACATACAGAAGTCCCAGAGAGTTATGAAAAATGCTCAAAGTCACTAATCATCCAAGAGATGCAAATTAAAACAACATGAGATACCATCTCACACCTGTCAGAATGCTTATCATCAAAAAATCAACAAACAGTAATGAAGAGGATGTGGAGAAAAAGGAACCCTCCTGCACTGCTGGTGGGGATGCAGACTGATGCATCCACTGTGGAAGACAATATGGAGTTTCCTCAAAAAGTTAAGTATGGAACTCCCATATGACCCAGTAATCCCATTTCTAGGACTATATCCCAAGAAACCAGAAACACCAATAAGAAAGGATATATGCATCCCTATGTTCATAGCAGCACAATTTACATTAGCTAAGATTTAGAATCAGCCTAAGTGCCCATCAATAGATGAGTGGATTAAAATATAGTGGACATTTACACAATGGAATACTATGCTGCTTTAAAAAAGAAGAAACTTTTACCATTTGCAACAGCATGGATGGAACTGGAGAGCATTATGCTAAGCGAAATGAGCCAGTTGGAAAAAGATAAATATCACATGATCTCACTCATATGTGGGATATAATGATTAACATAATTGATGAACAAGAATAGATTCAGAGACAAATGGTGTGAGGGGAGTAAGAGATCAACCAAAGGATTTCTATGCATCTCCAAAATTTATATTAGCATATTATAAATTATGCATATTAGCATAACCAATGGACACAAACACTGGGGCGGTGGGTGCTTGCCCGGGGTGGGAATGGCTGGGGAGGGTAGGTCAATTAGGGAAAAGGGAGGCATATGTAAAACTTTAGACAATAAAGAATGAAAGAAAGAATGAAGAAAAAAAAAAAAACCACAGGGATAATGGGGGAAATTTCCACCCATAGTACTGTCATTCAATCTAGCCAAATTAGCATCGGGTCAGAATCTCCATTCTATATTCAGAATAACATAAGGCTGTTATTAGTATTCCCATGTGAATCATATACAGCACTCTATTTTACATTTTCTCCTTGTAACAGCATCTCAATATTTTAATTCGTTCCCCTACTTATTTTAAGTTGCACACATTATTAACATCATATAGGTTATTCAACTTTTAACATTCATACAAATATATTCCCATCTGCATCTAACATATTATTTGCTCTGCATTTAACATTCATCTTACTTTTATTCTCCACATTTGGTATTTTTCTTAATTTTTACTGTTGTTAATATTTTGTGAATGTCTAAGCAGAAAGCAATCTCATTCATTAACTCACATATGGGGTTATCCTCTCATAATACTAGTTTATTAGTAACTCAAAAAAATGAATAGTAGCTTTTTCAAAGTTAAAAAATAAGCACAACAACTTTCCATCTAATTAAAAAGCTGTCCGATCATGGATACTGGATATTTGCAAGGTGGTGGGGCTGTTGTGCAGGGGCACCAGGTCAGGCTCAGTGGGTAGCAATGGCAGATCCGTGTTTCTGGGGGTGTTGGGTCACAGTGGCCCTATGATAAGATGGTGAGGCCAGTCTTCCTGGGGTTCCTGTTGGGTGTGCTTTAGATGGGGTGGTAGGTGTGTGCATCTGGCAGGCCAGGCACACTTGGGCATTCCACTTGTGAAGGAAGGAAGTGGGCTGAGTGCTCCTTGGTGAAGGGGTCTGGGTGAGTGGGCATGGGCACTGCTCACCCACATGGCTGGGCAGGGCCTGCCCACTACCTATCAAGGTAGCGGGACTGGTTGTCTTGAGGCCATGCTTCAGGTTCGCTGGGTCACTTACTGTGGCCCCGTGTGCCTGTAAGCTTTGAGTGTCAGTGGTGGGGCCCTGCATGCCTGTCTGTGACCTAGGGGTACTGGGTCACACCTGCTTCCCGCTGACTCCTCCTGTGGAGGACCCTGGGTCTCCTTCAACATCTCACACTCTCCAATCCAGTGGAGAGAAGTGCCCGTGGGACAGCGCTGGGCTCTGGCCAGCAGCACCTGCACCCAAATCACACCCACCCAGAGGTGGAGGTCCTGCCCTGACAGATTCACACCCAAAACTCACATCCTCGCACACTCTCCCTCAGACCCACTCACACTTTCACCCTCACTCAGTCTTGCCTGCTGCCATTTTGGTTCTCAAGCTCAGGTATGTTTAGCAGGCAGTCTTCATCTATAAAAATGCTGTGTCAAACATCTCTATATACTTTGAAGCACAGGCCTCATCCCTCTGTGATTTTATTTCTGAGCCCATTAGAGGAACCATCCGTGAAACACCATGAAAAAACCAAGATAACCAGAGAGTAGAGAAAGAAAACAAAAATCTCTGAAAAATAAAGTTAAAAACATGAAAGACTGAGATTTAAGTGACTGAGAATTCAAGATTGTTTTCCTGACAAAACTCAATGAAATACAAGAAAACTCTGAAAGGCATTTTCCACAGTGGCTGCGTCAATCTGCGTCCCCCAACAACAATATACAGGGTTTTCCTTTCTCCACATCCTCAGCAATACTTTTTGCTTGTTTGTTTTCATTTAAAAAATATTTTTATTGTGAAAACAATACAAATAAAGAAAGCCACATAAAACAAATGCACAGATTGTTGCTTCATAATAAAGCAAACAGCTATATCTGAAGACCAAACCTTGCCACTCACCCCCAGAAACTTTCTGGGTGCCCCCTCCCAATCATAACCCCTTTTCACCTTCCACCCCAAGAGCAGCCATCATTATGAATCTCATTTTGCTTGTTTTTTTTTTTTGTTTATTTATTTTAATGTCATCAACTTTTTGAAAAATCTTTATTGTTGAAAGTATTATATAGGGCTTCCTCTCCCCACCCCTCCCCCTTTATTTATTAATGATAGATTTTTTCAAAAAGGTATGAGGTAGTATCTCACTGTGGTTTTAATTTTCATTTCTCTGATGACTAGAGATGTTGAGAATCTTTTCATATGTCTATTGACCATATGTATGTCCTCTTTGGAAAAATGTCTATTCAGGTCCGTAGTCCATTGTTTGTTTTTTGTTGTTGAGTTGTGTACCTTTATAGGTTTTAGATATTTACCCCTTTTGAGATGTATGATTGGCAAATACATTCTCTTTGTTAATCATTTTAAACATCAGAATTTCACTGTAATCTAAAGGTGGTGGCTTCATTGCTGGGTAATTGTCATAGAGAAGTTTGAGAAATCCAGAGCACAAAGACTGTCCAGCTCCTAAAAGAGAAGAAGGAAGTGGTTTAGATGGTGTCCTTATGCCCTCTCTGCCTCAGTCAGTGTTTTCTACACTAGTCCTAAAACTGTGCCTTTTATTTTGAGAACCTGGAAAGCAGTTAATATAGTAAGGAAATGATAACTGAGGCCCTGCTAGATGGCAGCTTATATATTCACCCTTATTTTCTGAACACCTAGTGTTTACAGGGCTTGCTTTGTGGTGGGGGCCGAATATATAATGATAAGCATCAGGTAGATAACAGCATGAGGCAGTAAAGGAGAGAGCTGTAAATGGGTCATTTCAATTTTACAATTATATAAAAGTGCTGTGGTAGAAGGGACACCATAACACAATGTTAGCCCAAGGAAGACAGCTTATGCATTCTCAGAAAGTCAGGAAATAAGAAATGGTAGGAGGAAAAGAGGTTTGTAAATAAAGGGTATGGGGTAAGGAAGCTTGGGTGTTTAAGGAAGACTGTGTCTTGTGTTCAAATGCTCAGTGTTATAGAATACATACAGCGTGTGAAATTACAACCCGTTTGTTCATTCTAAGCACAATAGTCTTAAGCCCTACACAACTAAAAGAGTTCCTGAAAGTCTGCGTTGATCTTAAAAATTAATTTTCTTCTAATTGCCCATCTTTATAAATTTGGAGTGGGAATTTGGAGACCATTCCAGTGGACATCCCAGTAGACTTTATATCTGAAAATAAATTAGTGACTAGCATTTCAAGGCCTTATTGAGAGACAAAAAGAACAAGATTAAGGGGAACATCCTTTAACTTTAGTTTTCTGCTGTAATAAATAGAGTCTTCCTGTTGAGCTGACTTATGGTATTTCAATAAATACTTGGATCGTGTCATGGGAACATTGTCATTCTAGGTATTTTTATTTCAGTTTTCATCTAATAAGTGCATCTATTTGTGTTTGAATAAGTAATAATTCATACAAGATGTAACAGACACAGAATACACAGTGCAAGTTTTGTAGCTTCTTGTGTCTTACCTCAACTCTGAACATCCATTCCTGTTGTGTCCAATATACAAGTTTATTTTATATTTTCCAGAGAGAGATGATAATAGATCCATGTATTCATTATGTTCTAAACTTAATCCTGAAGCTTCTTTTGGAACACCCGGTTGTCATCCTTGAAGGAGTGCTCCATGAAGATTGCAATGGCTTCCTTCTCACAGGCTGTGTGTAGGTCCAGCAGCTCCTGCAGCGTGTCTGTGGGGAAACCCACTCTCTGGGCCATCTGCTCGCTGTAGTGGTCGGCTGCCTTCTGCATGGCTGCTGAATTCTCATGCTGAGCCAGGGTTATCACTGCATTTTCCAAACAAGGCACTGCTCCACTGTTGATGGCATCCACATAGGCCTTTGCCAAGGTCCCCAGCCCTGAATGACACATGATGTTTAAGGAATGGCAGGAAGTTCTTACTGTTTCACAAGCCTTAGAGATCAGTATTCTAAAAATAGCAACAATTTTATTGAAATGAAGATTCCTGTTTTATCTTTTTTTCCCTTTCCTTCCTATCTTCCTCTTGTCCCCATTCTTGTCTCCTCCTCCTGTATATACTATCCTAGAGGCCTGGTGCATGAGATTCGTGCACTGCAGGGGGAGTCCCTCAGCCTGGCATGTGCCCTCTCACAATCTGGGACCTTTCGCTCCTTACCGCCTGCCTACTCATTGTTCCTTACTGCTCAGCTCCCTGCTCCTTAGTGCTACCTTGGAGGCTGGAGAGGCTCCTGCCACCATTGCTGTGCTCACCAGCAATGAGCCAGGCTTCTGGCTGAGCAGTGTTCTACCTGTGGGAGCGTGCTGACCACCAGGGGGCACTCCTGCATTGAACCTCAGCTCCCTGGTGGTCAGTGCACGTCATAGCGAGCAGTGGTTCTACAGTTTGGTTGATTTGCATATTAGTTTTTCATTACATGAGATAAATTCACTTCCTTGTAATAACATCTCCTATATACTCTCTTTTATGGTTCTCAAATTCACCTTATGATAATTTAAACTTAATGATTTCACCCAATATATTCCAGAGTTTCCTGGAACCATTTCCCAATAGAAATAAATTTTAAAAGAGATTGTTTTACAGATAAGTAAAGTAGATAATTTTGTGAGCAAAATTTCCAAAGAAAATTTGGACCTATATTTAAAAAATCACCAAATATTTCAGGATAGTGAGTAAAATATTAAATCAAGCATGGGTATATCTCATCCCAGGACACTGTATGTATGCTCTAATGGTGTAGATCTATGAATCTAGCCCTGTACATAAGTTACATTTTCTTCTTAAGCTCTAATGAACTTTCAGTTCTGCTCTCTAGATTTTTCTAAATGGTGCAAATTCACAAAATATCTTCTGTATCTTTGCCAAGATACACTCATCTCATTGGTTTTATCATCATCCTGAAGATGCCATTCTTTAACAGCAGCTTGTGCTTATGTCATTAGTGTATTAGTTTCATGAGATACATTAGGGATTCAATAATACCTCAGATATGGAAACTTCTATGTGTGGCCTGAATCTCTGCTTTTCCATATCCCATAGAGCAAGAAACAGATCTACTGAAAAACCCTGAGTACTGTCACAGCTTCATCACATGAAGTAAAATGCAGAAGAACATGCTCTAACAAGGGAGACTCACGATTCCCAGTGACAATGATTTCTTCTCTGAGGGTCTTGGTTTTTGCAGCTGTGAAGATGTAGTTACAGAAATTTTTGGATTGATACTGGAAATTGGTCTCCAGTTGGTTTTCTGACAGCCCCTCCATATGTCGTAACAAATTTATGTTATTTGTAGGGCGTTCAAAAGTAAAGCACTTTCGCTTGGGAAAGAACTTCTTGATATACTCTCTAGGCATGTTGGATTGCTGGATTTTGGGATTATCGCCTGCAGGGAAAAAATTAAAAAGAGCAGTGATTGGTGAGACAGTCTTTAGGAAAGGACATACATTTCTAGGGGTCTTTGCATCATTGTTTCTCTGGTGCTTTCATATATCCTTCTATTAAATCATGAAAATGAACAAAATGGTAATCTCCTCAAAACAGATTCTCATTTATTGTTATTTTTTTTGTGCAAAGCCAGGAATAAAAGAAATACTTCTGAGAAAGATGAGGAGGCATGGAGGCATTCATCCCATCTGAAGGAACTTATGATTGTTTCCTTTAGACGTTCCATGGTATCCAAAGTTTTGACTATTAATTAGATATCCTATCTAATAAAAGAGTAATATGCAAATTAGGCATCACTCCATGACAAATATGGCTGCTGCCATGGCCACAAGATGGCTTCCCCCATGGACACAAGGATGGAGGCACCCATAGCCACATTCTATCTAATAAAAGAGTAATATGCAAATTAGGTGTCACTCCATGACAAATATGGCCACCCCCATGGCCTCAAGATGGCAGCGCCCAGTCTGGTTCAGCCCTGCCACTGAAGTGGTCACACCTGTTAGCCAGGCAGGTGACAGGGCAGGCAGGGGACGGAGGGGTAGAACAGGTGATCAGAGGAGGATGGGGGTCCCCAGAGGCCTCAGGTATGGGCAAGAGCAGAGCGGGTGATGGGAGGGGTATGAGGGTGCCCTACCCAGGCATAAGGCCTGGGCCAGAGGCCTCAGGCCTGGGCAGGGGCAAGGCGAGAGATCGCAGGGACCTGGGCTCTGAAGAGCCAAAAATCAAAGGGCCAGGGGCAGAGCCAGTGATCACAGAGGTCTGGGCACTGATGGGGCCAGCAAAGCAGGGGTCTAGTGGTCCCCTGCCCAGGCCTGTAGCCTTGGTCAGAAGCTGCCAGTGGAGCAAGGGCAGAACCGGCGATGGCAGGGGGCAGGATCACAGCCGGTGATCACAGAGGCCTGGGCTCTGTGAAGCTGGTGATTGCAGGAGCTTGGGGGTCTTCTGCATAGGCTCACAGCCTTGTCCAGATGCTACAGGCCTGGACAGGGATGGAGTCAGTGATCAGAGAGGTCTAGGGTACCCCTGCCCAGGCCAGAATCCTCAGCCAGAGGTTACAGGCCTGGGCAGGGGTGGAGCTGGGATTGGAGGGGCAGGGGGAGCCAGTGATCAGAGTGAACTACAGAGGAAACACCTTTTCTGACCGCTTATTGGCTAAGCTCTCTGTAATTGGCTAAGCCACTGGTAATATTCTTAGTAACTTGGGTAATAAGAATCCAAAAAGGAGATCTAGGGTTTTTCCACCACACTCCTGGAGAAAAAAATGAAGATCCACTGCTGGAGGGCTAAGAAATGTCATATCCTGCCCTAGCCAGTTTGGCTCAGTGCATAATGCCTCAGCCTGCTGACTGCAGGGTCTAGGTTCAATTCTGACCAAGGGCATGTACCTAGGTTGCAGGCTCCTCCTCAGTCAGGGCCCAGGTCAGGAGGCAACCAATCAAAGTGTTCCTCTCACTTTGATGTTTCTCTCTGTCTTTCCCTTCTCTTCCACATTCTCTAAAAATCAATGGAAACATATCCTCAGGTGAGGATAAAAATGAAAGAAAGAAATGCCATATCCTATGAAAGACACATCTGGAAAATGCCTAAAGAAAATTGTCATTTCTTCATGGTGAAGGGACTGAAGTCCGTGTTGATGAAAACACCTTGGTGGCTGTGGTGGCTGGCAGTGGCTGCAGCAGAGGTGTGTTGGGGCTGGTGGCTTCCCCTGATTAGCCTGGTCGCCTACCACAAAGAGAGGCCAGACTGCAGCTTAGGCCCGCTTCCCAAGGGGATAAGGGATCGGGCTAAAGCTGTCAGTGGGACACCCCCTGAGGGCTCCCAATATGTGAAAGAAAACCCCCTAGTGCACGAATTTCATGCACCAGGCTCTAGTTTTTTAATGATAGATTAATCCACCAAATTGTCAGAAATACTTTTTTTAAAATTTTTTTCAATATGTTTTATTGATTTTTTTATAGATAAAAAGAGAGAGGGATAGATAGTTAGAAACATCGATGAGAGAGAGACATCGATCAGCTGCCTCCTGCACACCTCCCACTGGGGATGTTACCACAACCAAGGTACATGCCCTTGACTGGAATCAAACCTGGGACCCTTCAGTCCACAGGCTGAGGCTCTATCCACTGAGCCAAACTAGTTAGGGCAGAAATACTTTTAATATTGTAGTACTCATGTCAGAAACAGAATGTGGGTTCTAAAGTCAGAGTCAAATATTTCCTGTGGATATATGGCAATTTATGATATCGCCAGGACAGACAATACTAAGAACAGTAAAGAACAACTTCTAAAAATCCAAGTAACAAATAATGACTATATAAATATATAAGCTTAATGTCATGCCACTTAAAGACCTCACCTGTTCTTTATATCAGATTATATTGGATGTGACAATGTAACACTGAGTAATTCTGAGCATATATCACTTGTTCAATAAATTATTCTTAAAAAATAAATAAAATATTAAATAAGGAAAAAAATGACACGCATGTAGATACTACCCATTTTTCTCTCTGCTAAATCTATTCTGTGTAATGAATTTATTCTATTAACATGATAACAGGCTATAGAATAAAGAGAGTGATGCTATAAGAGAGAGATAATGAATGATTGCACTGTCTTACTAGAAGAATATATTAATTTGGGTAGCCATTAAAACAGACAACATAAAATACATTTTGAAAATGAGTCATTTGATATCTTTGTGATCCTGTCTTTCATAGTGATGGACATTTTTCTCCAAATAGAAGTGGAAGAGCTCTCAAATTAATCAGAACACAAGTATTTGAACCCTAGGACTTCTTATCACTGGTTGCTATCCTCAGATTTTTTATGGTGTCAATTTTCCTAAAATCTTTGGTATCAATGTTGGATATTTCATTTTCTCAGCCAGCTTAAATTCTAGCCACTTGCATTTTTTCAGTATTGATAACACTTGAAACCATACCCAATTTGTCATATTCATATCACCATTAGCACAGGCCTCAATGCATTATAAAATAAAAATTGACCTTAAGAATTTTATCATAGCATAGCGTTCACTGATCACATCCTACATTGGGTTTCACTACTTGCAGAGTTATTCACCTTGAAGGCAATTTAAATGTTGCCATATGTATTTATATCCCAGCAAGTCATCTCTGGAGGTCAGAGATTGTCATGTAAAACTTTATATTATAGTCCACTGGTCAGAAATATAATGTGAGTTCTAAATGAAGAGTCAAATGTTATACCTCCACCTCCCAGACCATAGTTTGATACCTGAAACCAACGTCAAAGCATTCTCCAAGTACTCATCTTCAGTGATGGTGCATCCATCTAAGTTCAGCTCCAGGATGAAATCCCGTACAACCCAAACAAAGTCTGGAAAGAAACTCACAAACTCGCCTGAGTCACCTACTTCACCAGAGCTGGGAGAGGATTTTGCCCTGATTAGCTTTGTTAGTTCAGTCACATAGCTGGGATCTTAGCTAAGGAATGAGAGATGTTTCCCACTAAAAATTCCAGATCTCACCCAGAAATAATTTTTATGAATAATCCCATTCACCTAGTGTCTCTTTCTCCTCAACCATGGTTATTGACATGAGGACTAAACAATGAAAATGTTAACAAAGTAGTCTCAGTTACAGTCCCATAGACTCCATGACACATGAGTTCCTGGAAGGATACTGCAGCTGCTCCAGGGCCTGGTAGTCGATCTGGTTCATGCTGTTGTAGACAAACATGCTGCTCAGAAGCACGGCCAGGGCAAAGATCCACGAGTCATTTTTTGAGTCGCCCTAGAAAGTGCACAGAAGGGGACTTAGGTATCTACAGTTACTTCTCCTGTTCAGTAGTTCATACACTTTGTCAGCTCTACTAACACCGAATAGTGGGGCAAATAACATACACCGTGAAGACAGTGGTAAATTCAAACCTCATTTTGAGTATTCACATTGATGCCTTTCATGACTCATGTTCCTTAGCAATTAAGAGAAGTGAATGACAATGTAAATGTGTGTCAAACATTTAAAAGAGTCTCAAGAACAACGATGTACGCAATGGTAAGTGGGTAATGATTTTTTGCAACTTTCTCTTGATCATGAGCTTATTAGTGACACAAATACTAGTCAATTAAATTCACCAACTTCTCATTATGCATCTAAAAAATGCCAGATACTGCATTTAGTTTTGGGGATATAAAGTTTCATAGGTCAATCTCTGACTTTCAGAGATGACTTGCTGGAGGTGCAAATATACATGGTAACATGTAAATGCATCCAAGGTGATCAGCTCTGCCAGGAGTCCAAGCCAATGTTACAACATAAAAGACAAATGGGAATACAAAATCCAGACAAGTTACTTTGTGATTTCAGGGCAAGAAGGGATTAATTATGTCTGAATGAGATACAATCCCATTAGTTGAAAGTAGTAGGGCTTTTTTAAAAGAAGGGGCAGAATGTGGAATTCTAGAGTGAAAAGAACCAGGCTGGTGGAAGGATCCACAGAAGCCAATCAGAATTAGAATAGAGTGTGTTAATACAAACGTATAGCATGTTATTTTATGTGACTGAAGTAGTGGTTATGTGTGTGGTAGGAATAGATGATGAGGCTGAACATAACACACTCAGGGTAAATCATGAAGGACTATGCAATAGAATTGGGTACTGCTCAAGACACTAGAGTTGTAAGGACAGAAAGTACTTCTGTTGCTATCAGTTAACAGTTATGTTTTGGCTCCTTTACAAATGTAGTCAGCTAAAAAAGAAGAAGGCTTATGTAAAACTACAATCTGTTGGCAATCAGTAGACCATCTTGGGGTTATACTAAGGTGATTCTGAGTACTTTAAACCTGAATTATGCTCAGTGAAATAAGCCAGTCAGAGAAAGACAAGACACATATATTTTTACTCATATGTGAAGTCTAATGAATAAAATGATCTCACAATCAAAACAGAGACAGATTCATAGATTGAAAGCAGGCTGATACCTGTGGGGGACAGGAGCGGGATTGGGAGGAGGGTGGAAGTATTGAGCAAAAAAAAGAGAAAGATTTCGTGTACAGGGCAACAGTGTGGTGACTGCTAGGGAGGAGTGGGAGAAGTTTGGGGAGAGAATGGAGGGAATAAATGGTGATGGACAAAGGCTTGACTTTGGGTGGTAAACACAAAATATAGTGCACAGATAATGTGCTGTAGAATTGTACACCTGAAACCTGTATACATTTGTTAACCAGTGTTAACCCAATAAATTCAATTAAAAATTAATATTAAAATTCAGAATATCTAAATTCCTGCCCCCACTTCTGTTGGGGTAATAAAAGCCAAAGATCCATCACTCCTACTTTCACTTCAGACGCTGGCTAATACAAATAAGGACACAAGATTGACTGCAACTAACACAGCAAAGACAGAATACCTAAAATTATCATATTTATAATGATTTTGGTGGGTCTAGCTCATGAATGTATAGAAGTCAGGAAGGAATTCATCTGTAAAACCCAGAGACTTGGACTAAAACTGAAGTAACATGTATGGTGTAGCTGAAGTGTTTCTGGAGATTATTTACATTTGTTATTTTAATAAAACCTCATTTTTTCTATTTCCTACCTTCAAGACTATCAACCTCAAGCACCTTAACTACTAGAGTGTATTGATCCCATAATTATAGCTTCCTACAGGATGGTGTTTTTAACCTGAACACTACTTAAATATGTCACTCCTTGTATCCCTGGTACCTTGTACTGATAACACTGCTTATTTTATATTTCCAGCTAGGCTCTTGTCTTTTTCCTCAATCATGCATACCTGTAGTACTTAACATAAAACGTAAGAATTTAAATGCTCTGTAAGTATTTGTTATCTTGTAACTTTCAACCAAGTGTAAAAATAAGAAGATATATATGTAATGAGGAAAGTATTGAGTTTCCAAGAAAGTAAATTCAAGGAAACAAAATTTAACCTCATTATTCTTAATTGGATTTGCAGTTTATAGACATCAATCATAGAAGTTGAATTAAGTTGGCAAATTAAAATGAAAGTGGATTATTAAGAACAAATGAGACTCTTTGCCTTACCTTTTCCACATCGCCCAGGCCCTCAGTGTCCAGAAGGACCAGAGTGTGGTTGGGCTTGGAGGGGTGGGGTATACACCACATCCAGATGCCCTTGGTTTCAGACCGCACTGTGGAGCCCAGACGGAAACCTGAAAAGAGAGAGGAGAATGTTCTATACAGTAATAGCAGATAGTCCAGGCTACCCATAGGTTATATTGGTTAAAACTATCAGAATGAGAATGCTAGGCTAGGAAAAAGGTTGCTTTTATTTCAATAAGAACATCCTATCCAACCTTTATTCATATTATTGACCTTCTCAAGAAACACTTTGTGTTTCCTATTCACTCAAGCTATGTCACATTACAGAATTAATGTAACCTCTATTGACTTTTATAGTCTTTTTTTGACACTGAAGAGCTCCCTTGTCCTTCAGATTCTAGTGCAGTTCTACCAGTGGGAGGCGCCAGCATGAGACTAGTGAACCACCCTGTCCCAGAACCTCTGTTACTGTACAGTGGGTCACAGCCCTTTCATTTCATTGCATCCAAAAGTGCTGATCATTGCCACATTCTGGTTTCCACTTTTGCTTGGCTGTTCAGGCTATAGGAGTGATTATAGTTCCCTGGCCATTGCTACTGCCACCTTCTGGGTGCTTGAGGAAGCACCTATTAGTTCTCTGTGAATGCTTATGCTGCTGTATGAATGCCTCTAATAAACACTCATTAGTTAGCCTTTGAGAGGTTCTTGTGTGTCCTGCCAGGAACTGGACTGATAATCAGCTTTGTTGGATTTTCTTCTTCCCTCTTCTTCCTGTATTTTTATTTTTCTCATTTCTTCTCTCTTCTGCAATGAAATGGAGAGGTTTTTGCTTGTTTTTTCCCCCTGCCTCAGGTGGGGATATAATGGAAGTGAAAGCAGAAAACACCCATGAAACATGGTTGATCCTCTTTCAAAAGTCTTAACAATACACGTGGGAAGCATATGAGGGATATGCCTAAGAACCTGTGTGATGTATGTTCTCTAACAGGTTAGCAATTTTAACATCCACCATAGGCCAATGTTTCCTTCAGTGGGGACTAGAAATGGAAATGATGGAATGTGTAGGGGACTTTAGTTCAGCTTGGCTCAAGCCACTCAATTTTGAGGCTGGGGACTTTCTCAACAATCCACTGAGGTCTCTACAGAGAGAGTATAAAGCCTGAGATGATCTGCATTCTTCTACATCCTGATAGCATTTGACTGTTTGCTAATTAATACAGAGTTATCTGAACTCCCAGTGCCCCCAGGGAGAAATGGTAGGCGTAATTGGAGATCATCATTCTCACTTATGAGTTAAAAACCCCCAAAGAAAGTTATCAACAAGGGGAAGTGTAGTGACCTGGTATTACTCCTGGACCTTAATAGGGCACCAACCTTTTTTTTTTTTTTCTGTTGGGTGGTGAAATCACAATTCAGGTCTTGTTGTTTATTAGATTACATTTCACATCAACTTGTATTAGTTCAAAATCATTTTGTATTAGTTTTAGTTGTACAGCATAGTGAGTAGGCAATCACATACTTTGCAAAGTATTTCTACTGATATATTTCAAAGACCAAGCTGGCACAGTACATAGTTCTTACGATATTATTGACTATACCTAGGTGTGTTAAAATATCTCAAGGCATGGGACTTGCTCATCAATGAAACATAACCTGGTTACCATCCGATGTTATCTTGAGTAGAATTTAACTGATACCTCTCCATTGGAGTTCTCAAAAAAGAGCTTTTAATTAATTTAAGACAGGCAAGGAAAAGTGTTCTCCCCTTACTGGAGGTCTAGAATTTGTCTATAGGAAAGATGAAGAAAAATGTTTTGTTGGAAGCAAATGAGAAAGGGAGAAGGGGGGAAAGGGAGAGAAGGATAGAAGGAGAGAGACAGAAAGGACACACAGTGAGAGGACAATGAGAGATACTGCTATTAATCAGTGCAGTTCAGTGTTTTGAACATAATGGTGCTGAGCTGATGAGACACAGAGGAAGACATTTACAATAAAAATATGTGTGTTCTTCATAGAGAGAAATGAGTTACAGGACATGGGCAGGTTGCTTTAAAGATGAGTAAAACAAAAAAAAGGCAACCCAATACAAAGGAAAAATGACCTCAGGAAATAAGAAATGCAAAGAGAAAAATTAACATGTGAAAAGATGCTCAAACTTATTTGTAAGGAGGTAAATATATGCACCTATACAGACTTCAGATCATCAAATTTTAAGTCTTTTACCAAAGTTTTATGAGGATGTGGAGAATTCTCTATTACTGCTAATAAATGTGTACATTGCGTAAAAGTTTGAAAAGCTGGTTGAGAGTATCTAGGAAGGCTGACCACATATATACTCCATGGCCCAGCAATTTTACTTCTGGGTCTGTCACACAAGGGTTTTTGTATACATGTGCAGCAGCATGTACCAGCAAGAATATTTATATCAGCATCAATCATAAAAGTAAAAAGCTAGAAACAAAACCATTGTTCATCAACAACAAATGGATAAATAAGTGATTGTATAAGTCTCACAATAGCATACTATAAAACAGTGAAAATAAATAAATTACATATATATCACAAACTCGGTAAAACTTAAACTTTTTGTTGAGCAAAAGAAACAAGACTCCAAAGAATACCTGAATGGACTTTCCTTTATATAATATTTAAGCTATTCTTACAAAGGCATACACAGGTTGTAAAACCACTTTTAAGAGGAAGAGTGAGAGCATGCACCATGAAAATCAAAACATTGAGCTCTAGTGAGGTGTCAGAGGGTACAGCTAGGGCTTTTGGGTGCTGGTGATATTTTGTTTCTTGTTATGGACAGTGATTACACAGAGGATCACTTTATGTTTATTAATTTTGTTTATGTGTATGTTTTGTACACTCTTCTGTGTTACAGTTCACATATTGAAAAGACTAGATAAATAAAAAAAGGCGTAATTAGCAAAGTTTTACTCAGAAATGAAGCCAAAAATTGGACAGTAGTCCCACTGAGATATGGGATATATAGAATGTACTGTTGTCTGTTGTTCTTTCCATCCCTTTTTGAAAACAGGACATGTTGAACATTATTTGTGTCCTAGTGGAAAAGGCCCGGCAGTTTAAGGCAAAAGTGATGGGAGAGAAAGGAAGGGAGTAATTGCTGGAGCCAAGCTCCTTAGCAGAAAGAGTGAATGGGATCAAGAATAATGGGTGGATCTTTGGGTAGAGTGGGAAACCCTTGTTACTAGCTCAAGAGGGAGGTTTTGTGGAACAGTGGGGTTTTAGATATCTATTTGGTGATGAAAGAACTTTATTTCAGTGGAAGAAGTTGGGCTCTTTTTTAAGTTGTCCCTAAAGGAGTGATCAGTCTGTGTTATCACTGTCTCCAAGCAAGTGGCCCCGCCCCAGAACAACACTCACCATGGTTCTGTCCTGCCAGGCGGTTCATTAGGTAGGATTTTCCTGTTCGATACAGACCTGCAATGGCCACCACCACCACAGGCTGAGAGATCATGTCTAGAATCTCCAGTGCTGTTGGATTTACTGTCAGCTGATTATTCTGATTTTCCACTAGACACATGGGGTCCACCATGGTGTATCCAGAGGCCATGTTGAGCTGTAACCCAGAGGAACACAAGATCCCGAAGTCGTATCTCATGCTTACACAAGTCACATGCATGTCAGCCTTCTGTGTGCAGAACTTAAAAATCAGTTTCTTACATGTTATATGCTTCTAAAACGTAAGTATTTAGCCTAATGTATCAAGGCCTGGCACAGACTCCTTATGTACACTATCATATTGTTCTTCTAGAAGCTATCCATTGTCTACACTATCAGAAAAGTGCAAACAAGGAACCCAGAAGGCTGATGGACCTAGAGCTTTGGCAAGGGCTTAAGCTATGTACTAATTGTTCTGTTGAGTCAATGGTGGCTCAAGCAATTTCCTGACCTAATAGTCTCAAAGTAAATCTTTACTAATATTTACTGACCTTTAAGATAGTCTATCTGCTACCAGATTGGCTGCCTGACTAAGGGCAAGATGTGTATCTAAAATAGAATAAAAAGTTAACAGGGCTTGGGCACCAGTGAAGCCTTTCCACTAGAGAAAGAGTCTCCACCTGGCCCCCGTGATGTCCAAATTCATATTTCTTGTCTAGTATCTTCATTTGTGTGTGGCCCTTCTTCAGGTCCTGAACCCTAGCCATTCAGGTCTTGTCTCTCACATTGATTTTTAGTTAAACCCTAATACAACCTTGCCTGTGTGATGCATAAAAGGAATAGAATGAGTGAAATAAAACACTGATGATGGAGCCTTGAGAACATTAATATATGGGGGTAAGCAGAGGCAGAATGGGATGTGCAGGAGAAAGGAATGACCAGAGAAGATCCATGGACTTCCAGAATAATTTGTTTTCTCATTAACTGCATATATTTTCTGAGCACCTACCATATGCTGGGCACTGTTTTAAGTGCTCAGTATCAAGTAGTGAACAAAATGGACACCCACTCCTGCCTCATAAGCTCTATTCTAGCGGGAGGACATAGACAATACAGAAAGTAAGTAAGCAACATGCATATATGTAAGATGATGGAAAGTGCTCAGGAGAAAACAAGCAGGAACTGAGATTGGGAGCGTGGGGTCTGAACTGGAATAGAGGATGGTCAGGAAAGGCTTCTCACAAAAAGAGAAATAAAAGTGAACTTTGACCTTGAGGAGGACAAAATGTAAAGAATTCTGGGAGCTGTAGTAGTTGGATGAGGGGAGACTTTCAGAGGAAAAAAGAAGACAAAGAATTAGGGTTCCTCTCAAAATACCATGGGAAAGATATAGGAGCCAAGTACAGTTGTGAATGCAGGAATTCATTTATTTAAACTAGAATAACAAGACTTTTTTTTTAAATTATTTCTGGGCTGGCAGGGAAGAGAGGCTATAGCCAGGGTGTTTCAAGGTGTGCCCAGAGTCCCACAGCTGGGAGAGGTCCTACTTTACTGTTTCCATCACAGTGGGCTTTTCATGCAATTAAAGGACAGAAAGCAAAGTGTTTTGATTGTCTTTTCACTTTTTCAAAAATAATCCCAAATAGCATTCATGTTTTATGTGCTGTGTGTAATGAAAAGATTTTTTTTTCTGTCTCAGTTTGTTCTTCCATTAAAGGACTACACTAACAATAACAATCTCTTGGTGATTAAGATCATTAGGAAGATGGAATATATGATGACATTTACAATGCTCTTAAAATCATGTGCTGAGTACTGCATCCTATGTTTCTATTGATTAAAAAGTGAGTGTCTAAGAGGGCAGGGAGATAATGTTCTAAATGAAGGTGAAGATTTGTCTTTGGACTGAACAGTGACATCTTTTTATCAGTTGTGAGCACATGGAGGACATATCCCATGAGTAGGACTAAGGCAGGACAGAAGCAGCAGTAACAGCTGGGGAGAGGGATGAGTCCTGAGGGAGAAACCCAGAGCTGCCCTGGGATGTCAACACAGATTCTGTAGTGGCTACCAGAGTTTAAACCCCAGGGTTCAAATCACTTGCTGTTAGTGAAACCTTGAAAAAGGAACTTACCTGTGAGCCTGCATTTTCGTATCAGTGTGATAGATAAAGCAAGAATTCCTGCCTGGGGACGCAACCAAGATGGCGGCATAGGTGAACACTGGAATTGCTGCTGGGCACAACTATTACAAAATCACAATGAAAAGAAAAAGCGACACCATCCAGACCCACAGGAAGGCTGGCTGAGTGGAAATTCTACAACTAGAAAGAGACTGAGACTCAGAGGAGGTGCAGAAATAAAGTGCAGAGGTACAGAGGGGCGCGTGAAGGGGCTCACAGAAAGGGCTCGTGGAAACTGCTCTTGGAAAGGACTGGCAGCATTTTGTACCAGAGAGAGGCACAAGCTCCCGATGGCTCTGAACTCCAGTTCCAGGCGAGTTTCTGGGGACTCAGAATCTTATGGGGAGGAGCTGGACTGTCTGGCACCATCTGGCACCGGGAGGAACGCCAGAGCAGCTTGAGACCCGGTGCCTCTTAGGGCCTGAGAAGCAGCCATAGCTGGTTGCTCCACCCTGTAGACTCCCTGAGACTCTGCCCCACCCAAGCTGCTTGCAGAGGCTTTTGCATATAAAAGGCTAGGAAGCCCCAGGCAGAAGCAAAGATAGCACATCCTTGGAGATACAAGAGCCAGCATAATCAGTGGGCAGAGTGGGACCATCCAGTCTATAAGGGACACACTCAGGGGGCAGACTTAGTGGGCACCAAAGTCCCACCAAAGCAAGTCTTGCCTCATCAGGTTGTCTCCAGCATAGAAGTTCTCCCACCATAGAAACAGCTGATTAAAGCCACTCTGTCAATGCAGGGAAACAGCCAAAATGCAGAGACAAAGAAACAGGTCACAAATGACAGAAATGTAGGAAAGCAAATAACTGGATATAGAGTTCAAAATCATGCTTATAAGGCTTTTCAAGAATATTCTAGAGTCTGCCGATAAATTACTGAGACCCTCGAGCATATGAAAAAGGACCAGCTAGAAATTAAGAATACAGTGACTGAAATAAAGAATAATATACAGAGATCCAACAGCAGATGAGAGGTTCGCAAGAATCATGTCAAAGATAAGAAAAATGAAGAAGCAAAACTCACCCAGCCGGAAAAGCCAAAAGAAAAAAAAAATCCAAAAATATGAAGATAGTGTAAGGAGTCTCTGGGACAACTTCAAGCGTACCAACATCAGAATTATAGAGGTGCCAGAAGAAGAGAGAGAGCAAGATATTGAAAACCCATTTGAAGAAATAATGACAGAAAACTTCCCCCACCTGGTGAAAGAAATGGACTTACAAGTCTAGGAAGCACATAGAACTCCAAACAAAAGGAATCTAAGGAGGGCCACACCAAGACACATCATAATTAAAATGCCAAGGGCAAAAGACAAGGAGAAAATCTTAAAAGCAGCAAGACAAAAGCAGTCCGTTACCTACAAGAGGGAACCCATATGACTGTCAGCTGATTTCTCAACAGAAACATTGCAGACCAGAAGGGAATGGCAAGAAATACTCAAAGCGATGAATAGCAAGAACCTACAACCAAGATTACTTTACCCAGCAAAGCTATC
The DNA here is from genome assembly GCA_004026665.1 of Murina feae. Taxonomy (NCBI): domain Eukaryota; kingdom Metazoa; phylum Chordata; class Mammalia; order Chiroptera; family Vespertilionidae; genus Murina; species Murina feae. The sequence continues at coordinate 28,635 of PVJC01020825.1, forward strand.
ATTCAGAATTGAAGGTCAGACAAAGAGCTTCACAGACAAGAAAAAGCTAAAAGAGTTCATCACCACCCAACCAGTATTATATGAAATGCTGAAAG
>PVJC01020826.1:0-28829 GCA_004026665.1 Murina feae
CAAAAGGAAAAGCAACAGAAGGAGCATTAACTCCTACGACCTGCATTGTGGGCTGCTTTCATCAGAGGAGACCATTTCCTTCTGCCCAGGGGTTGGGGAGGCCTGAGTCCACTCACAATTTTGCACATTGCATGATGGGAAGAATTTTGCACAGACTCACTTCTTTTTTTAAATATATTTTATTGATTTTTTTTACAGAGAGGAAGGGAGAGGGATAGAGAGTTAGAAACATCGATGAGAGAGAAACATTGATCAGCTGCCTCCTGCACGCCCCCTACTGGGGATGTGCCGGCAACCAAGGTACATGCCCTTGATCAGAATCGGAACCTGGGACCCTTGAGTCTGCAGGCGGACACTCTATCCAATGAGTCAAACTGGTCAGGGCAAGTCCCATAAACTCCAACTAAATGATCTCGAGTTCCCCTTAGTGAAAGTGATTGTACTAGAAAAAAAATGGGTTTGTTCAAGGACAGCAAAGAGCCCGGCTGCCTGGCTCAGCGGTGCAGCCTGACCTGCGATGAACCAGGTTTGATTCCCGGTCAGGGCACAGGCCTGGGTTGCAGGCTGGATCCCCAGGGTGGAGCAGGCGGGAGGCAGTTGATCCATGACTCTCTCTATTATGGATGTTCCCATCCCTCTCTCCCTCTCCCTTCCTCTCTGAAATCAATTTAAAAAAAAAAAACAAACAGTCACAATTCAGCCGTTAGTCTAGGCCAAACCAGCAGGTCCCAACAACAAAGGAGGAGCCTGCATCTACGGAGGGAAGAGCTGCTACGAACAGAGTCCATTGGCGGAAACTCGGAGTTGAACATGCAGCGGCTCCCCCCTCGGCTGCGTGGCGACTGCCTCTCGTTGGCCGAGCTGTTGCCAGGCTGGGAGAAAGTCTCCCTCCCACTGGGGAAGAGACTTAGAAACCATCTGCTGGAGATGCAGGTGTCTCCGCCTGTCTGGGGTGACGGATGCGGGTGGGAGGGTGAAGAACTCCCCCCACAGACCCTCCCAAATCTTCCTTGAGGTCTTATTTCTTTCCACACTGGGGGCGGGGGCTCCAAGAATCCAGAAACAAAGGAGACCGCCTGGAGGAGGCAGTGCTCTTACCTGACTGCCGGTAAGATATTCTCAGCAGCCCTGACCGGTGTGGCTCAGTGGATAGAGCGTCGGCCTGCGGACTGAAGGGTCCCGGGTTCGATTCCGGTCAAGGGCATGTACCTTGGTTGCGGGCACATCCCCAGGGGCGGGGGGTGGGGGCAGGAGGCAGCTGATCGATGCTTCTCTCTCATCCATGTTTCTAACTCTCTATCCCTCTCCCTTCCTCTCTGTAAAACATCAATAAAATACATTTAAAAAAATATTCTCAGCAAATGTCACCGACACTTGGCCAGGTGAGCCCCCTGCCAGGCTCTCTCCCAGGACGGGAAGCCGCGTGGGCTGTGTGGCGTCGCGTCTGCCCAGGTGAGGCCAGGCGTGGCGGGGGGATCTAGTCCCAGGTGCCCTCAGGCCCTGCGGGTGTCTGCCAGGAGAGCCACCGTCCCACCTGGCTTTTGGTCGGGAGCCAGGTGTGGGCCTGGTCTGGGGAAGCAAGGACCGTGGGCAGGAGGCAGCACAGGCGTCGGAGGCCCCAGCTGGGCTGCGGAGTGTAGGCCGGAGCTTTGCGGAGGGCGGCGGCGGACGCTGGCCAGGTGAGCTCTCTTGCGGAGTCCGAGGGTGAGCTGAGCCGTCTGGAGGTTCGCAGGTTCAAAGCCGGGAGGTCCGAGCGAGGAGCGGGCAGCGGGCAGGTGCGCGGGGCCTGCGCCGGCAGTTCCAGCCTCAGCCGGCAGACGGCGCGCGCGGGCCCGCCGCTGTGCCCGGGGCGGAGTCGTGCCACGGGTTCTCCATCCAATGAGAAGGGGCCCAGAATGAGGCCCCAAAGGCCGCTGCCCTCGGGGACCCCCCATCTGGGGAAGGACACAGGCACACAAGCCGATTCCGCTCACCTGGGGCGAGCGGGGGACCCACTCAGCAACGGGCCACTTTCTTCCCAGACGCCAAGGCCTGCCGCGCACCTGGGGTGGGGGAATGGGGCGGCTGGTCCAGGTGAGGGCCTGGCGGGTGCCCAGAGGTGGGGACAGCCCGGGCAGCCTCAGTTCTGCCTGGGAGGCTGTCGCCTGGCCTTTGGCCCTGCGTGTGGGCTGGCGTTTGTGTTCTCAGTGGCCTGGAGGGAGGTGGGCGTTAAACCGTGGGGGAACCCTGGCCGAGCTTGTCTGTCGGGGAGGGAATGCGGGGCATCTTTGCTTTCTTCTTGGCACTTTCCCAGAGCTTCCCGAGGGCCCTCTGCGCTGCACGCAGACGGGGTTGGAACAGGTGATGCCATCAGTGGTTCCCAAAAGTGTGGAGTGGTGAACAGGAAGCAGGCCCCACGTCTATTATGTGTGTCCTTCCCAGTCCACGGGGGTGCAGATGGGTGCGGAGCTGTCCTTCCCGGCTCTGGGCACCCTTGCTCTCCCGCTGGCCTCCCATCCATGCAGCTGCCGGCCTGGGCAGACCCTCCCGCTGGGCTTCTCCACCGCCTCCTCCCTGCAGTTCTGGGTGACCTCCTGGTCCCAGAGCACGGGGGCTGGTAGGGTGGCTTGGCCCCCACTGTGTCCCCTCCTTCCCTCGGGGGATGTCTCGGGGGAGGGTGGCCTGGCCGTGCACTTTGCGGGGAGCGGGAGGGGGAGCTGGCTGGCCTGGGTGCAGGGGAATTCTGGGGCAGAGCTGGCGGGCGGCCCTCCTGGAAGCATGCCGCTCAGATGACAGCTGAGTGAGAGTGAAACCAGCTTCTTTGAGAAGCTGCTGCCTGGGGTTGACCTTAAAATGTCTGAAAAAATGAGCAGACGGTGGGGCGGGGGGAGCTTTTAGGCAAAGAAGCAGGTTGTATTTGGTGAGGTGGCCCCACCTTGGGAGGCTCTGGGGACAGGCGGAGGGGCACACGCAGGGTGTCCCATGTCCAGGTCCTGGGTGGGGACCCAGATCACCCTTCCTTATGAGCCATACCGGTCAGGGCACAGATGCCAAGGTGAGAAAGAAAAACAAAGGAGGCAGGGTGGGCTCCAGAGGCAGGAGGGGGGCTGCTTGCCTCCAGGCAGAGCAGGTGGCAGTGGCAGCCCCCTCCCACCTAGGTCTGCTCACCGTGGGCAGGAGAGGCCCCCGCAGCAGTGTTCACTGGGCCTTGACCCTGATCTGCAGCCAGGCCCATGCCTTTCTCTGGGGGGCGGGGGTGGGCACTGAGGCTAGGACAGCTGCTCTAGGCCCGAACCCGCCCTGCCACTTGCTGACCTGAGACCCCAGCCCTGGCCCCCTCCCAGGGCTGCATGGGGCTGTCCCAGGTGCCTCTGGCTCCTCCCTGCCGTGGCTGCGGGCTGAGTTTCGCTTTCTTTTTGGCAGGAAGGAACCTGACTGGGAATCCCCTGAGCTGCCCGAGGACCAGAGTGAGTCACCCCTTTCCAGCTTGTCAGGTTGGGGGTGTCACCCTTTCAGAGCTGGCAGGCGGGGTTGGGGCGGCACTTCCTGGTCAGGGCCCTGCCTCTCCCTCGGTTCTCAACTCCGCCCACCTGGCAGGCCTGTCATCAGAGTCAAATGAAAATATACATACACGGGTGTGCGTGAAAATCCTGCAGAAGCAGGAATGTTTCCGATAAGCAAAAGCGTTTTCGTGCTAGAAGCTCCGCATGTCCCGTCGGGATCGCCTTGGTGACGTCCACAGGCCGCTAGCTGCCTTCCTGGGAGCCGGGACCTTGTTCAGGAGAGAGCCCTGGACCTGGGGCAGGACCAGGCGGCTCCAGTCAGCCCTTCTGCCTGACCCCCTGCTCTGGAGGCGTGACCCTCCTGGAATCCCTGCAGAGGCAGGCGCCAATTTCCTGACTTTGCAGGGGAACGAACCTCTTCTTGGCACCATTTCCTGCGGGAGGTTCGCAGCAGCGGTGCGTTCATAAGGGGGAAACGTTCCGATGCCCGGAGAGCTCGCATGGCCACGCGCTGTCGGTGGGTGGGAGGTTTCCACGGCTGCTTGTGGCCAGCTCAGCCTTGAGTTCATGGAACATGCAGCAGCGGCAGGGCTGCCGGGCCGCTACCTCCCTGGGAAATTCCAAGGTGGAAACCCCGTCGTGACTTATGACGTATGTGTGTGACGCAGGCACTTCCCACGCTAAGTGGACAGCTCACATGACGTAACTTCAAAGCCGGCCTGCTGGTCCGTGGGTTCCATCCTGCAGCAGTTGCTTGCCGCGAGTCCCCTGGAGGGAGGTGCTGGGTGTGCTGTGGGTGTCCCTGAGTCTCCATGTTCTTTTCCGCAAAATGAAGAATGCAGGGCCCACGCTCAGTGAGACCCTCCCTGGGGTCTGGGCTCTCCCCGTGGCACGAGAGCAACACGCTGGCCACAGGTCAACGCTCCCAGCGCTGCTTCTCATTCTCTGGCCAAGGCCACTGCCTTGTTTCCAGGCGTCTCCATTTGCGTGTTCCGCATTTCCGTGTGTCTGGAGGCCGTAGTTTGTGCATTTTTGGTTTTATTGGTGGTAAAATTCATATAAAATTCGCTATTAAACCATGCATGTCAGTGTCGTTTGTACATTTGGAACGTCGGGCATCCGTCACCACTATTTAGTTCCAGGACACTAACCTACCCGAGAGGAGAGACCTCGTCGCCTTCAGACCCTTTACGGGAGCGGAGCCTTTTTCTTACAAACATAGTAACTCACGCAGGGCCCTGCGCTGAGCCGGGCGTAGGGAGGCGAAGGCGCCGCCGCGGTGCCCTCGGCCTGAGCCTGAGCCTTCATGGGCACCGCCAGGTTCTAGGAGGTGAGAGTCCCCGCCTCCCGGCCTCCCGGCCTCCGGAGGTGCACGGAGCTCCGCGGACACCGCTGCAAGGGCGGCCGGCAGGCTCTGCTCGGAGCAACCCCAGAGAGAATGAATGAAGTTACGTCACGGCAGCGCTAGCCAATCGACGCCCGCTGCGGCTCCCTCCGTGCTCCTGGTAGGCTCTTCTGTCTGTCCATCAGAAAAGAGGGCACAAAGAAGGGCGGGGGGGAAATCTGACCAACCAGAGCCCGCTGCGGCTCCCTGCGCGTCCCTGACAGGCTCTTATGTCAGTCCGTCAGGAGGTCGGAGGCGGGGGCGGGTCCGCGGCGGCGGCGGCGGCGGCGGGCGTGCAGTTCCGGGCGCGCGGCGACCGTTGGTGAGTCGAACCGCGGGGATCGACGTCGGGGGTCGCGGTCTGGGCGGGGGCGCGCGGCGCCGGGACGCAGGGCGGGGAGGCAGGTTCGCCGCCGCCCGCGGGCCTGAGGGGATTTCTCGGGGCGGGGGAACCGGAAACTGAAAGTCGGAGCGGGGCGGCGCAGGAAAGTTCGCGAACGCCCGCGGGCGCCTGGTCGGGGGGTCCACGGTCCGCGGTCAAGGCCCGGGGTCACGGCCTGGGGTCCACCACGCGGGTCACGGCCCGGGGTCACGGCCCGGGGTCCGCCACGCGGGGTCACGGTCTGAGGTCACGGCCTGGAGTCACGGCCCCGGGTCCGCCACGCGGGGTCACGGCGCCCCTCTTCCCCAGTGTCGCTGCCCCAGCTGCTGCGGCCTGTGGGCGTCTCACCCGTTCCCTCCGGGACCCCAGGTGGGCTCACCTGCCGCGCTGGCCCCGCTTCCGCCTGCAGACGGGCCTTCCGACCTGTTGGGGTTTGGACCTGGAGCTGTCGAGCCTGGGGCAGCGCTCAGCGCTCGCACCTGCGGCCGCCTTGTCCCTTCGCTGCCCGGCCCGCGCCTCCCCTGTGGCCGCTCACCTCCTGCCCCTCAGCCTCCCCCCGGCGGGCTGTCCGGGGAGCTGTGTTGGTCACTAACCGAGGAGCTGCCCGGTGCCTGAGGTCAGCCTGCAGCCCCGCCCCCACCCGCCCTGGTCTCCCTCGGCCTGGGGTCTCCCTGGGGCCTGGGGGCCTGGCTGGTCCGCCGATGAAGGAGGCCGGAGCGGGTGGTGAGCGCTGGAGGCGGCTGCTCGGCACCTGGGCCTGGAGTGGGGTCACGGGCGCAGGGGGTGGGAGGGAGGGATGAGGGGGGATAGCAGGACAGCTGCTGCGGAGCCCTGACTCGGCCCAGCAAGGCTGGGCCCTGGCCGCCTGCAGAATGGCCGCCTGCAGAATGGCCGCCTGCAGAATGGCGGTGCTCAGCAGCTCAGACGCAGTTGGGGTGTTAGGTGGAGGTCCCAGCCATCCCCAAGCTACTGCTCAAGTTTTTCTTCCTTAAGAAAACAGCGTTATTGCCGTGTAACGGACGCAGCACAGAAGTTACTGGGGCCTGAATTTCCAACGAACACAGTTCTAACAGTGCTCTTCTTAAAGCCTTTTCCTGGCCTGGCTAGTGTGGCTCAGTGGTTGAGCCCGACCTTCCACCGAGAGGTCAGGGCACGTGTCCAGGCTGCAGACGCCATCCCCAGGGGAGGCGGTGCAGGAGGCAGCCGGCTGGTGTTTCCCTCCCTGAAGTCAGCGCAGCGCACGGAAAAGCCTTTCCCTCGCAGCCCGCCCCCAGCGCTCTGCAGCCCCAGCCCCTCACCCCAGGCCTGAGGCTGCCGCGCCCAAAGGCCCTCCTGAGTCCTGGGACGTGGTCTCTGCTCTGTGCCGTTGGTCCTCTGCCTGGGACAGCCCCGCCAGTGCCTCTGACACACCCACCGCCGCGTCCAGAGCTTCTGCAGGGAAGGCTGAGTGACTGCCACACGGGAGCTGCCGTGCAGGGGCAGGGATGGGGGCTCCCCGTCCGCTCCAGCGCGCCGCCCTCCCCGCACTGAGGCATGTTCCCCCACCTGGGGGCTCTCTGAACCCCCTCCTGGGGCCTTGCTGTGGGGGTCCCATCGTCAGCGTTTTGGTCACCTCCTCGGCCTTTGGGGGTTCAGTGCACCTGCAGCCTCTCCCCACGGGGAGGGGTGGGCGGCTGGTGGAAGGGCTGTGACTGGCAGGTGCTCCTCTGTCCCCCACACAGGCAGCCCCCGGGCTTGGGGAGCTCTGCCGGGACCTGGGGCTAGGACCAAACACATCCTTCACGTCACAGGATCGCACCCCAGAGTAGCTGCGTCCCAGTGCCCCTCCCACGGGGGGCACTGCCTGGCCTTGATGCCACGGAACTGACGCTCCTCCTCGGACGCGGCTTTGTGTCGGCAGGAATGCGTTCGCAGAGGCGAGCCTGTGGTGGAGGAGCGCACTCGCCTCTGGAGCATGTTTTGGGGAAGAGTGTGTGTCCTGCAGGAGTGCCCTGAGGCCTAGTTCACGGGGGGGGGGGGGGGCAGGTCACCCGGGACCCCCAGAGGCTGCGGGGCCTTCCCTGGCACCCTGGCTGGTGCTCCTAGCGCATCAGTACTTTGGGTTTGGGTCCTCTGCCTGAGGGCCCCCTCCTAGCCCTCGGTGTGAGCCACGTCGTGGATGGACGAGTGGGTCATCCAGGGTCCCAGGCAGCCCCGTGTGCAGACAGCGCGGGGCCTGTGAGCGAGAGACTGGTGTGTCCGTGTGCTGCGCGACCTCGGCCCAGGCTGTGCCAGTTCGCCGGGCGTGAGGCCTCAAGTGCCGAGTCCAAACTCGGAGTCTCAAAGTAGTTTTGCCCGACAACACCCCGTCTGCCGCTGTTTCCCGTGGTGTCAGCCCCAAAACATGGCCTTGGCCGCTCTGTGCAGGCCCCTCTCCTGGGAAGGGTGTAATGCCTGGGGCAGCGGCTGGAAGGGGAGCGGAGCCTGCAGGACAGCGTCCTCCAGGTGGAGCGGCCCTGAGGGGACGGTGCTCCCCAAGGGGCACAGCGCCCGTTTCTTTGGCTTTTGATGCTGTGGGTGTCGGACAGTGAGCTCCATGTGCGGTTCCAGACCTGAGTGCTGGAGGGAGAGGGGCTGTGGCAACTGGCAGGCGCACCAGACTGGCCTGGGAGAGGCCGCTGGACAGTGTGGCCACCTCTGGGCACTGCCAGGCTGGTGCATGACCTATTGTAGAGGCCGCCCACCATGCAGCGTCGGAGTTAGTGTGGGACCCTCAGGAGGCCGGGCACCGCCGAGCACTCGTGTTAGCGGGAAGGGCAGGACAGCCCACTGGCCGAGGCGCTGTGTGGGGAGGGGGCGTGTGGATGCCAACCGTGTGGCAGGGGCAGGTCGCCACACCTGCTAAGCCTTGCCTTCCAAGTTGGTGGCAGCAGATGGGATGGATGGTTCCCCGAGCGTCAGATCCTGCTGCTGCCAGTCGGCTCGAGCAGTTGGGTCCTGCCCGCCCGCCCGCCCGGCGTTTCCCCGAGGGTTACCGCCTCTGACGCCTCTGCTCCCCCTCAGGCTTGGCGTCTCGGGGAACGCGACTTCCATGGCTGCAGCCAGCGTGACCCCTCCCGGCTCCCTCGACGTGCTGCAGCCCGGCTTCTCCAAGAACCTCCTGGGGACCAGGCTGGAGGACAAGTACCTGTGCTCGGCCTGCAAGAACGTCCTGCGCAGGCCCTTCCAGGCGCAGTGTGGCCACCGCTACTGCTCCTTCTGCCTGAGCAGCATCCTCAGGTGGGCGGGCGGCCGGGGAGGCTCGGGCGGGCTGTGCTCCAGGGGAACCCTCGCTGAGGGCACAGGGTCACTGCGACGAGGGTGGAGCTGAGACCCTTTAGGCGGGGCCGAGCCGTGCCAGGCGCGCTGTGTGGGCGGAAGTCAGCGTGCAGCGTGCGTTAGTGAGGTGCTTTCTGCTGGCATCCTGTCGCCGACGGGCACACGCATCTCCAGTGCAGCCTGGCTGGCGGTGGGTGTGTCGCACCAGCCGGGTGAGTCTTGAGGCAGGGCCTGTGGCACGGGGCGGGCTGGGCACCCTTGGGGGTGACCATCACAGGGGAGACCTCTCCATTCTGAACGTTGAACGTCACGTTGGTGTGTGCTTGTCACTGACTTGAGGGCGGTGCTGACGTGCTGAGTGGCGCCGGCTGGCAGACGCTGTCTGTCCTCGGCAGCAGGTCTCATGCAGCACCCCTCTCCCCCAGCTCCGGGCCCCAGAATTGCGCTGCCTGTGTGCACGAGGGCATATACGAAGAAGGCATTTCGATTCTAGAGAGCAGTTCGGTAAGTGGAGTCCTGGAGCTGGAAACATCCCAACGAACAGAAAACACGTTGCATTTCCTTTAGCGGCACCCGTGGCGGATGCCCCGCAGCAGCTGGAAGTGCCCTGGGCTGCAGGCGGGGGCCTGGGTTCCGTGGGGCCGGCTGTGGGCTGTCACGCAGCGTCGCTGTCTCCCCAGGCCTTTCCCGACAATGCTGCCCGCAGAGAGGTGGAGAGCCTGCCAGCCATCTGCCCCAACGACGGCTGCACCTGGAAGGGGACCCTCAAAGAGTACGAGGTAGGCCTGCCCACACGCGTGGTGCCAGGTGGGCCTGCGTGACGCTACCGTGTTGACCTGTCGGACGTCTGTGAAAGAGGCAGCTGGCACTTGTAACGTGCCCACTAGATTCCCAGTCGCACAGAGCCTAGACCCTTCCGTGAAGCCCCGGCAGCGTGGCCTCAGCTTCCTGGTCGGTGGAATGGGTGCGTCTCCACCCCGGGGTGTCGGGGGCACGTGCTGCCCGAAAGCCGCCGCACTGTGTGCTGAACGTGCAGGAAACCAGCTCTCGGGGTGGGGGTTGGGGGGGGAGACTTCTCCTGCGTCTGGAGACAGCGCTTTCTTACTGGAGCCGTGTGATGCTGGAAACTGCGGAAGGCACTTGCCCGATTGTCCTGGGACCACAGGGAGGCATCTCCCCCAGGGCTGTCTGCCAGGCGAGGTGCCTTGTGTCTTGTGTCCGAATGTGGGGGTTCCATGTGATGGGCATGGAGGCTGCGAGGTGCCGAGGTCGTCCAGGCACCTGGTCACCGCTGTGTTTTTGTTGTTGCTCACTCTCCCTTTTGTTTTTGAGGGAGCGGAAGGGAGCGGGGAGCCGGAGAGAGAAACATGGATGTGAGAGAAGCACATTGGTTGGTTGCCTCCCACATGAGCCCTGACGGGCCAGGGGTGAACCTGCAACCCAGGTTCGTGCCCTGGATCAGGAATCGAGCCTGCGACCCTCAGGCTGACACTAACCCCTGGGCTGCTGGCCAGGGCCCGGTCCCCTCTCTTGATGAATGCCCTTTACAGCGACATCGCAGAGGGTTACTTGGACACGAGGGTCACGGTGGCCCAGTGTCCACCAGCTGAGGTGGCATGTCCACACCCTGGGACCTTATTCAGCCGTAAGGAGGGCGTCCTGGCCCAGGCAGAGGGTGGGGGACCTGGAGGACCTTGGCTCAGCGGGACAAGCAGACACAGGCAGAGCCTAGAGGGCCGCGGCATGGGGCCTGCAGGAGGCTGGCGCAGGAGGCACAGGGGCGGCCAGGGGCTGGGCCCGGGTTGTGGTCTGAGATGGACAGACCTTGGTGCTCCTGGGCAGCCCCCTTGGCGAGGCGGGGCTGTTGGAGTGGAGCCCAGGTCTTCGTGGTTAGGTGAACCCCTGCCAGGGCTGCGCAGGCCACAGGCTGGGACTGAGCTGCCTCGGTGAGGACAGGGAGGGGCGGCTGCCGTCGGGGCTGTGAGGGGGCCTCTCCCTTCGGCTTCCGCCGCGCGAGGCAGTGCGGTCCTGCACGGACCATTGACATGGTCTTTGGGCTCCGCTGTGTTCTGCCAGAGGAGTTCTGGGGTGCAGGAGAGGAGGTGCACAGGGCCTGAGAGTGGAGCGGCTCTGGGCTCCCCACCCCGGTGCCTTCTGGGAGTGAGAGGTGTCTGCCTGCCCAGAGGCCACGGGATGCACCTGCACAGACGGCGATGCTGCACTCGACCCTCGGCTGTCACTGCCTGGGCGCCCAGGCCTCGGGGTCAGGGTCTGTCCTGGGAGAACAGGAACTCGGGGTGTCGTGCTGCCTTCTGACAGATCCCTGGGGACAGGTGGGCTCACCCCACCACTGATTCCTCCGGGGTTTCTGCCGCCTCCAGGCCCATGGTGTGGGCGATGGCTTCCTGGGGCGCTGGGAGGGCAGGACTGCAGCCAGTCCTGGGCTCCTGCCACGGGCGGCAGGCGTGCAGCTGGAAAGTCCCTGGCTGCCCCGGCTCTGGAAAGTCCCTGAGCGCTGGGCCTGGTCGTGGGGGAGGCGGTGCTGCTCTGGGACTCTCGCTGGCTGTGGCCTTTGATGTCGTGCTGCTGACCTGCAGATTGCCTCAGGGCTGCGGTGCTCGGGTGGCGCTGAGATGCTTGTGCGCCAGGTGAGCGTGTGGCGGGAGGAACCTGTGTGGCCTTCGCCTCCTTTCCTCTGCGATGACGGCTCGTGTTTCCTAAGAGCTCAGCGCGGTGTGGTGCAGCCTGCTGGGTGCTCCGATGCGCGGACCTGCATGGCCAGGGCTCCGGAGCGAGGGGCCCAGACAGGACGCGCTGGGGACGGCCGTCGAAGGGGAGGAGCCAGTGGGCTGGGATTCTGGTTGAGTCGACGTTGCTTCTCTGAAGGTCTCCGGGGTGGGAGCTGGTGGAGCCTGGGGCCCCTGCTGCAGACACGGACCCGGGAGCGGTGGCAGGTGCAGCCCACGATGGCCTGTGTGCCCCACGTCCCCATGTGCAGGGCCTGCCCTCTCCAGGGCGCTGTCTGCCCACATCCCCCAGGATTTGTTTCTCTTTCTGTTTTTAATGTTTTTATTGACTTCAGAGAGGCAGGGAGAGGGGAAATATCGGTGATGAGAGAAAATCGGTGATGGGCCGCCTCCTGCACGCCTCCCGCTGCGCCGCCTGGGAATCGGCTGTGGCCTCCTGGTTCGTGGGCCGACACTCAACCCTGAGCCACACCAGCCGGCCCAGGAGCTACCTCCTGAGAGCTGGGTGCCCTGGCCGGGCTGCCGCGCCGAGGTCTGCGGCGGCTCCTCGGGTTCAGTTGCAGTGACGCTCTGTGCTCAGTGCTGGCGGGGCAGGCGATCCGCGGCCCAGAGGCCCCATGCCCGGGGGTGGGGGTTCTGCTGGGGCCGAGCCAGCAGGAGGACTGGCCAGGCCTCTCCTCACCTGTCACCCCGAGAGTCCCAGGCTGGGACCTGCCTCCCTAGGACACGCCTGGTGCCTTCCTGCCCGTCGCGCTGCGCCGCCAGCTCCGGGAGGTGGGCTGCGGCTCGGTGTCCTCGCTCTGCCCCCCGTGGCCCTTCTCACAGCTATTGGTTCTGGTCACTCTCTTGCCTTCTGTCCTGGCTGCCTGGCACCCTGCCGGCTTTGTCCCTGTGTCGCCAGCCGTGCTGCCCCCTCTGGTGACTCCCTCGATGCCAGGGCTCCCAAGGCCCTGGAACGTCACTCAGAGCAGAGTCTCTGTGCCCTGTGGTCAGGGTCAGGGAGGGACGTTCTTGGCGTCGTGGGGTGGGTGGGTGCCACCAGTGGGAACTGGTCTTGACCTCTGACCCGGAGCGAAGGTGGCAGGGATTTCAGTTCTCAGCACCTGGGCGGTGGCCCTTGCGGGCGGGCACTGTGGGGTCGACGGGAGCGAGAGCCACAGCTGGGGTGGCATCGGCCGGCTGGGTGGGCATGGCTGCCAGGGCCCCGTGTGCGCTCTCTGGACGCTCTGCTCCCTCTGTTGCCAGAGCTGCCACGAAGGACTGTGCCCGTTCCTGCTGACCGAGTGCCCGGCGTGCAGAGGCCCGGTCCGCCTCGGCGAGAAGGAGCGGCACGTGGAGCAGGAGTGCCCGGAGAGGAGCCTCAGCTGCCAGCACTGCGGGGCCGCCTGCTGCTGGGCCGATGTGCAGGTGCTGCGTGCAGGCCCCGGTACCCGCTGTGGGCTGGGCTGGGGTGCCGGGGGAGCGTGCTGGGCGTGAAGGCGGAGCCGCCCTACGAGAGGAGGTGCTAATAGCGGCGTCCGTGCCATTGAGGTCAGGTCTTGGGAACTGTGGCCCCTGGAGCTGAGGACAGACCAAGCACAACGTGACGGGCGCAGCCGAGTGTCCCCCTCACGCCCCACCCACCTCTCTCCCAGGCGCACCATGAGGTCTGCCCCCAGTTCCCTGTGACATGCGAGGGCTGCGCCCAGAAGGTCCCACGCGAGAAAGTAAGTTGAATCCTGGCGCCTGCGAGACAGGCAGGATGGTATGAGCTTCGGCCACGAGGGGCCTGTGCTGCGTGCTCTGGGGTTACCTGGGGCCCCAGGGAGAAGCGATGCCTGTGGGGGTCCCCTGTGGACGAGCGTCAGGATCGCCTACGGCTGCTCTTCTGCTAACCTTTCAGGGTTAAGGTCAGGCCGCTCCTGAGGCTCAAGGGGGCGGGGAGGCCGCCTCCCTCCCTCCCCTGTCCCATGGCTCAGGCTCAGGGCAGGTGGCAGGCACCGGCTGGGCTTTAAGAGAAAACTCACCAGGGGTTCGTCCTGGTCACTGTCGGGCTGTTACTGCCCACATTTGTAGCTCTTTCTGCTGCAGAAAGTCGTCCTGACAATGTGGGCACAGGCTGGGAGTCCCGAGGGCGGCACCGGCTGCGCTGCTCTGGGCGGGTCAGCGTGCCCCTCGGCTCACACCCTGCTACCCAGGTGGTCCTGAGGCTGAAATGATCACATGGCTCCAAAGAGCACCAGGAAAGGGGCTGTGAGAAGCCCGAGGTGCCCCTGGTGTGTCCACTCAGATGCCCGCCCGCGGTCAGAGACGTGCCCCTGTCCCCGAGGGTTGGCAGACGGGCTGTGCCCTGGGGACGGGAGTTTGTATTTTCCCTCGGGCGCCTGCCGAACCCTTTGGCTCGAGTCCCTTGGCGTTTCTCTTCCTTTGACGGAGGTCTCGCAGCTCCTGTCCCTTCTCGCGGGTGTCCGTCCGTCTGTCCTGTCGGGGGACGCTGTAGGGGGTTGAGTGTGTCCGTTGCCCTTTCCCTTGCTTGGTGGTGGCTCTGAGGGGGGAAGGGCTTTTAAGTTTCTCCTGCTGTTGCTGATTGTGATTCCGTGTCGGGATGTTTCGTGCTCAGGTCTGGTTTTCTCCCAAGTCCCCGGAGGATGCTGCAGGAGGGGCCCCTCTCAGGTGTCCTGTGGCTGCTCCGTGTGGGAGCGCAGGTTGTCTGTCCTCCCTGAGTCAGGGCTCAGCCCCTCACTGCGGGTGTCTGGTGTCCCCTTCCCAGCCTCGGACACCTGCATCCCGCAGGCTGTGGCGCAGGAGTGGGTCCCCTCGGCATCCTGAGGAGCTGTCCCAGGCTGCACCCGCCTCAATTATGGCCACCATGTGTGTGTTGTGTGTGTGAGTGTGTGCACACATGTGTGCACGTGCACGTGTGTGAGTGCACCTGTGTGTGTGCATGTGTGTGTGAGTGCATCTGTGTGTGTGCGCGTACGCCTATGGGTGTGCGTGTCTGTGTGCATCTTGGCTTTGGAAGTGGGCTGTTGGGTTTTGGTCGGACGAGAGTGAAGAGGTGGGGGGTGGGCCCGAGACCTGCATGCACTGGGCCCCGGCTGCGAAAAGCCGCGACCGATGACCCTCCTTGCAGTTTCAGGGCCACCTCAGGACGTGTGGCAAGTGCCCGCTGCCGTGCCGGTTCCACGACGTCGGCTGCCCGGAGATGGTGAGCAGGCCTCCTGGGCATCGCCACCTCCCACACGTGTGACCTTCCTGAACCCGGTGTCCAGCGCCCCCCGTGGGTCACTTACACCTGCCCCGCTGCCTGGCCTCAGGTCCCAGGCTGCTCTGCTGATCTCCACCTCCTGGTGGCCCCGCCCAGCCCACCCACCTTGTGCCTCCCTGACACCCAGTGACATCTCAGGCCTCAGCCACACTCCATCCTGCACCTCATCCGAAAGGAGCACCTTGGTTCGGCCAGTCATGCTGGCCGACAGCCCGGCGGTCACTCTGGACTCTCTTCTCCCCTGTGTCATGTCCAGTGAGCATGCAGGTCCTCCATTCTTCCTGGGCACAAACAGGTCCCGGACCCCACCTGCCTCCCCGCCTCCCCCGCCTCCCTCACTCACCTCTGAGGCCTCCATGACTCTTTCTGTGTGACCTCGTCTCTGCCGTAGTCACTGGCCTGGCCACCCTCCAGCACACTGACCTCCCACCCCAGGGCCCGCCCGCCTCCTCCCTGCACACGGCAGCTCACAGGGCCCCTCGCCCTCCTTTTCCTGGCTGTCCCCCCACCCCCAGCTACCTGAGGGCCTGAGCCATGAGGACGGGCAGGCCTGGCGCCACTCCTCGGGTGGGTGCCGACAGCATTTCCCAGGTGTGTTTCTCAGAACGGCGCAGGGATGGCGCTGCCTCTGTCCCCTCTGTCTGCTCGCCTGTTGTCCGTGCACCGTGGTGCTGGTCGTGCCGCTCAGACCCGGTTACCTGGCACGAGGCCTGCCGGGCCTGGGCCCTCGGCGGTCAGAGGACACGGCCTGGGTCTGGTTCCTGCTCAGGCTTCGCGTGGTGCTGACCTCGTGGGTCTGTGCCTGGACCGTGGGTCTGCACAGCGACAGGGTCCTTACTGTCCCACCAGCCGTCCTGGAGACCCATCTGAGCGCCCGCTGCTCCCTGCGGGGCCTCGCCTGCAGGCGTCGTTTCCCGTGGAGACGCGCTGAGGGGTGGCGGCTCGGAACGGCGCTGGCTGCGCTGGACAGAACAGCTTGGCGATGGGCGGCTTTGTTAGTGGAGCGCCCTCCCCTGTCGCTTTCGGGACAAGCCAGCGACTGGCTTCCGACAGGGACGACAGGGACGAGTGACCCCGTAGGCCGGCTGCAGGCTGAGGCGCCAGCTCCCGGGTCTGTCTCTGCAGGTGGAGAGCGAGAAGCAGCAGCAGCACGAGCTGCAGCGGCTCCGCGAGCACCTGGCCCTGCTGCTGCGCGAGCTGCTGGAGGCCAAGCGCCTGCCCCGGGGCCCTGGCGAGGCGGGCGGCTGGGAGGCGCCCGAGGCGGCGGAGCTGCTGCAGAGGTGCGAGGCCCTGGAGAAGAAGACGGCCACCTTCGAGAACATCGTCTGCGTGCTGAACCGGGAGGTGGAGCGGGTGGCCATGACCGCCGAGGCCTGTGGCCGGCAGCACCGGCTGGACCAGGACAGGATTAAAGCCCTGAGTAACAAGGTGCGCGCCCAGGGCAGGGCCGTCAGCCAGGCCGCAGCGCTGCAGAGCCCCTTCCTGACCTGTTCACTGCTGACCGACTCAGGGTAGAGGGGCCGTGGACGTGGGCTCCCCCTTTGTCGGGACAGCCTCCCACTTGGGGCCAGGCACCAGGGGGCTTGTGGGGACGAAGCTGGACTGAGAGACTGGCCCAGGGCAGCCTCAGGAGCACGGGAGCTGGGAGAGGTGGGCGTGGGTGACTTCATAGCATCTTCCTAGGAGGTAGAAGCGGGCCCCAGGGAGCAGGGGGACAGGCCCACGGTCCCCACATCCGCCTGGGCTCCCTGTCCCCTAGGTGCAGCAGCTGGAGAGGAGCATCGGCTTGAAGGACCTGGCAATGGCCGACCTGGAGCAGAAGGTACATGAAATGGAGGCGTCCACCTTCGACGGTGTGTTTGTCTGGAAGATCTCTGACTTCGCCAGGAAGCGCCAGGAGGCTGTGGCCGGCCGCACCCCTGCCATCTTCTCACCAGGTGCCGTCTGGAACTTGTGTCCCGATGTCCCCCATCCTCCCCTCTCAAACCTCCCTTGAGTCTGTCCCTTCCTGCTGAGGCCAGGAGCCGCTGTGCCTCCCTGAGAGCAGGCGTCAGTGACAAGACCGGTGGTGGGAGCCCCACCCCCACGACTGGGCTCCTTGCCCCCCGCAGTCATTCACGCCATCTCTGCGTGGCCACCAGGCATGGCAGCTGCGCCAGGCGGGGCTCCCCAGCCAGGCCTGCTCCTGTGGC
This sequence comes from Murina feae, assembly GCA_004026665.1. Lineage (NCBI taxonomy): Eukaryota > Metazoa > Chordata > Mammalia > Chiroptera > Vespertilionidae > Murina > Murina feae. The sequence goes on from PVJC01020826.1 coordinate 16,732, forward strand.
ATTCCACACCCCGCTGCTGCCTGCTCTCGTGCCCCTTCCTCCACCTGGTGTGGGTCTCCTGGAGCGCAGTGTCCAGGGAGGTGACGTCTGTCCTCTGTCCCAGGGAGGCGACGGGTGGGCCTTGCCCCTACCTCACCCCTGCTCACCCCCCAACCCCACAGCCTTCTACACCAGCAGGTATGGCTACAAGATGTGCCTTCGCGTGTACCTGAACGGGGACGGCACCGGGCGTGGCACACACCTATCCCTCTTCTTTGTGGTGATGAAGGGGCCCCATGACGCCCTCCTGCGCTGGCCCTTCAACCAAAAGGTGCCCGAGCTGCCCTGCGGCTGCTGGGGCCCATGGGCCTGGGGGCGAGGGTGCCGGGACGGGCGCTCGGGCTCCTGGCCTCGGGCGCGCACGGGCGCTGTCGCCATGCGCTCTGGTAGCACCGCTGCCACAGGGCGATGCCGCCCGCCCGCCTGGGAGAGCGCCCGTCAAAGGGAGGGCCCTCCTGCGGTGGGAGCGCCGTGAGACTGGGGGATGGGAGGCGTGGGGGCGAGGCCGGCACAGAACTGGGGCGCAGAGCAGAATGCGCGGTGGCTTCTCAGGAAGGGGCCGGTCCTTGGCGTGGTCGGGGGTGCAGATGTGCTGGATGCACTTAGCAAACCCAGGAGGGGGTGCAAGTCCGTGGCGCTCGGCTCAGTCTCGGGGCCCAGGTGTCCGAGGACAGAAGATGTCACAATGGACAGTCACCGGGAGGGGCTGCGGCGGGGGGGAGGCAGGCTCACGCTGTCCCTCGGGACTCTCCTCCTAGGTGACCCTCATGCTGCTCGACCAGAACAACCGGGAGCACGTGATCGACGCCTTCAGGCCCGACGTGACCTCGTCCTCTTTCCAGAGGCCGGTCAGCGACATGAACATTGCGAGTGGCTGCCCCCTCTTCTGCCCTGTCTCCAAGATGGAGGCCAAGAACTCGTACGTGCGCGACGACGCCATCTTCATCAAGGCCATCGTGGACCTGACGGGGCTCTAGCCCCTCTCACGGGGGTCAGGGCGGGCACCTGGCCCGCGCGTGGTGACAGCCACCGTGCTGGGCCTGAGCCTCGCTGCAGTGGGCAGGCCGCGCTCACATCTGTCCCCAGGAGAGCGCCTCTGGGGGCCCTCAGCCCCAGGACCTGCTCGGGGCCCTCGCCGGGCAGCAGGAGCTCTGGGCGAGGCGGCAGAGGGCAGGCGGGCTGCGTGGGGAGTTGCCCCAGTGCGGGGGGCCCAGTGCCTGTCCCCCCTGTGGGCCCTGGAAACAAGGACAGTTTGGGGCCTGGCGTGGCTCTACGAGGACCTGCTGGGCAGGGCGGCGGGCAAGGCGGCTCGTCCCGAGAGCGTCCCTCCGCGGCCTGGGGCACATTAGGCCACGGTCAGTCTCAGAGCCGTGCCGTGGCCCCTGTGGCTGGGGAAGTCGTCATTAAATCGTTAACCTATGGTGAGTGGTGTCCACTGGCTCCCGCCTCACAGGGGCTCCTTTCTGGCCCCCCAGCCCGTCTCCACCCTGAATGGCTCTCTGCTTCCCTGATGCTTGGCTCACGCCTGTGTGCCTGGGAAGGCAGCGGTTCTGAAATGTTCTTTGCTGCTGGCTCCTCCCTCACACCTGCCCAGGGGCTGCCTTGAGAGCAAGAGCACACCTTCCCCTGTTCTGGGCCGACCCCACCCCGTGGGGCAGGCAGGGTCCTGCTGGGAGCAGCCAGTGGCTTTGTTGGTGTCTGGGACCTGCCGGCAGCATTGGGCTGCCTCACGCGTCCCCCCCAATCCAGGACATCTCTGGGGGACTGACCCCAGGAGGCCTCAGCCTGTGGGGTGGGGCACGGGAGTCCTGTTCTCCAGGCTGCCTGGCGTCTTCAGAGGGAACCCCGGCTCTGATGGCCCTGGACACTCACTTGTCTCTCGTGAGAAGTGAAAGGGCAGAAAAGCACAGGGAATGGTGCCGTGAGCACGCGTGTCCCCTCCTGGACCACGTGGCAGAGCATGGAGGCCTGTGTGCCTTCCCCAAAGCACCTCAGCCCCGCACGGTCCTCAGCGGCGGCTTAGCTCTGCGGTTCGTCCACAACAAAGCTAATCCGTGAGGCTCAGACGGGCCGTCGGTGGGGGCGGCTTTCCTCCTGGGGTTTCGAGCCTGTGGTGCTGGCGCCCGTGCAGCAGGCGGGGCTGACTGCCGGCCACCCTCCCGACCTAGACCACGAGGTCCCTGTGCCCCCTGGACGCCTGCCTTGGTGAGGACTGGGTGCAAGTAGGGGTCTTCTCCCCCAGCACCTGGGTGAGCACCCACCTGTCCTGCCTGTTCCTCGGCGGGTAGTTGGTCCTGTCCACCTGTGGGTTGGAAAGCCTTCCTGGCGGGTGGCGCGTGGCACCACGTGGTGGTGCAGATGGACATTCAGACTCGACCGCTGGACAGTCTTCCTCTATGGACGGTGCTGCTGGCCAGCCGTCTAAGAAGCCCCGACCTGCTGCCCAGGGCTGAAACCCCTCATGGCGGCTTTAGTCTTGTCTTCAGCATTGAGCTTGACGTTGGCATTTGTATCTGGTGTGTGTGCGTGTTTCCAGTGGCAAGTGAGAGGATGTCTGCCAGGGAGCCCTTGGAACTCAGCTCCAAGAAGCCAGCCCCAGGCCGCGCTGTGCGCTTCGCCTCTAACGTCCGGGACGGCCAAATCCACGGGCAGCAGATGTACCCCCAGTGGGCAGCGCAGGACAGTCAGTGAGAGTAGAAAGGTAAAGTGAGGTCCCGTCCTGAGACCCACAGCTATGGCTTGTGACCTACGGGGCGTGTCCCGCGTGTCCTGAGCTGGCAGCTGGCACCCAGCAGAGCCTGGGAGGGCCAGCAGGCCGCCAGCCCCAGGAGTCTGTCTGCGGGCGCAGCGCGTCTGAGCTCTGCACACCGGGCACGACTTACCCCGATAACTGTCCCTCTTGGGTGTGGTGCTGCCAGGCCACATGCAACTTCAAATTCATAAACTGAAACGTGTTCCAGAGCTGCTCCCCCCCCTGGCGCCCCCCCGCCCCCCACACACACACATAGTCACACCCTGACGCTCTGACCTGGGTGCGGTGCTGGCAGGTACCTAGGTTGTGAGGGCGGCCCGTGATGGGATCAGTGCCCTCCTGACAGGGACCCCCGGAGGCCACCCTCTCAGACCAGGTGGGTGCCCCACCTGCTGGCACCCGCCTCAGCCTCGGCCGCCAAACCAAGGGGAGGACTGGAAGCCTGGCCTGTGCTGCTTGGTGGTGCGGCCCAGGGGCTGAGGCAGCCTGTACCCCACGTGCTCCCGGGGGCAGCTCCTATGCCTGCTGGTCCCCACGGGCACTGTGTACGTGTGCACATGTAACAGGCATGGGTCTGTCTCGGCTTTAATTTGCATGTCCCTGAAGTCTAATAATGGTGACTCTCTCCTTTGGTGAAGTGTTTGATTCTCTTGCCTGTTTTTATTTTTATATTTTATTGATTTTTTACTGAGAGGGAGAGGGATAGTTAGAAACATCGATGAGAGAGAAACATCGATCAGCCGCCTCCTGCACACCCCACACTGGAGATGTGCCCGCAACCAAGGTACATGCCCTTGACTGGAATCAAACGTGGGACCCTTCAGTCCGCAGGCCGACGCTCCATCCTCTGAGCCACACCGGTCAGGGCCTCTTGCCTGTTTTTAAACAGAGTTGGGTCTCTAGCTGCTGAGTTGTGTGTCCAGACCCCAGTGCTGTTGGGTGTGTCACTTGTAACTACTTCCTCGTCGGGTTTCTCTTTCCATCCTCTTCACAAAGCGCTTTTCAGAGCAGAAGGAACTTGCGCTGAAGTCGTGGACGTGGACGCACTTTTCTGACACCGGCTGTGCGTGCGGCGTCTGGTTGGAGGGTGGGGCTGCAGCTCACGTGGAGCGTGTGGCCCTCTGGGGTGAGGTTGGGTCTGGGTTCATTTTTTCTGCAAGTGACGCCCGTTGTCCCAGCACCACTCACTGGCCAGACGCCCCGAGTGGCCATACATGTTCTCCGGCGACCTGCCTTCTGGGAAGAACGCAGCTCCTCCCGTGTTTGTGTGGAACGTGTCCCGTGAACGCAGCCAGCACCGCTGTCCTCGCTGTCAGACCTCGAGTGCAGGGACTCCTCCAACTTCTCTCTCGTTGCTCAGAATCTCCTCAGCTGCACCGGCTCCTCTGCAGACACGTGCGTCTTAGCAGCACCTTGTCCGCAGCCATTCAAGCCCCGTGGGACGCCGCTGGGCTGTTGGGCCTGTAGCCGTTTGGGGAAATTGGGCCCCGTGCGAGTCGCCCCCGAGGAGGACGGTGCCGTCTGGGCCGTCACCACTGCTCTGCAGAGCGGCTCGAGCGGCCCTCACGCTGGGCTGGGTTTCCGCCTGGCGTCTCTCTTTCTAGCTCATGTAAAAAGGTCTTGATTTTAAATGGTTTCCTTTTGGTACTTTCCTAGCATTTAGAGACCTGGTCGGTCACTGTGTTACTCACACCCTGTAAGCTTCCTGAACCCACTTTCTGGTTCCAGAAGGTCCATTTGTTTTTTATGGGGATGGGGGGGGGGGGCGACGCCTAAACAATCGTATCACCTGTGAGAAGAGACAGTGTCTGCATCCCATCATTCTCTTTCTTGCCTTGCTCCGCGGTGAGAGGGAACAGGTGGGGGGCGGCGACTGCCTGTTCCTGTCTTGGGGGGCAGTCCCTGCCACCCTGAGTGTGATCTGATCTGCGGGTTTTCTGGGCCAACCCTCTTCTCGGGCTGAGCAAGCCCCCTTCCAGCCTGGCCGGATGCTGTGAACGCTTCCCCGCACCATCAATGCGCCGGTGAGCGTAGCTTCCGGAACCGGCAGCTCCCGCTCTTCATTCCGCAGACGCAGTGCCTCAGTGTCTCGCTGGGGGTTTGCGTCTGTGTTAGAGACGACACGGTGTGCTGCTGCCAACGGTTTATTCAGATCCTGAGCAGGTGACTAGTGACATGCAGTCCACCGGGCCCACGCCAGGCTGGCCTGCATCGCCAACCAGAGGGGACCCTAGGGTTCCCAGGGCCAAGTTGAGCTGGACCACTACCCAGGGCCCCAGAGGGCCAGCCGACGGGGAGGGTCGTGCCGACATCCCAGGGCCCAGGCCTAAGGTGAGGGGTGGGTGAGGGTGGGGCTCCCAGTGTCCTGAGCACCTCAAGCAGCCAGGCGGCCACCCGGGTGCCCGAGAGCCAAGTGTCACAGCTGTGGGAGGTGTGTGCACACAAGCGTGTGGGGTCCAGCGTCCACTCCTGCAGCCCCACGGACCCCCTTCCTCAGGCATTGCTGCTGCGGGCTCCTCTGCCCTACGCCATCGGGGCAGCAGCCGCCTCCGTGGCCTCAGTGGGTCCTGCAGCGAGGACACCGGTGCTCCTCGGGCAACGCCCCTCAGCGCCTCTGGCTGGCGAACCAGGAGAAGAAGGGGCGCGGGCGGGGGGCCTGGAGGATGCGCATGGTGCGGGGCGAGCGCCAGGCCTTGATGGTGGCGTCGTCGCTGGCTGTCAGCAGGAGCTCCTGCTCCTGGGGGCTGAAGACCACGGAGTTGACGACGTCCTGGTGCCGCAGCTTGGCCAGGCAGATGTTGTAGTGGCGGTCCCAGACGTAGCCGTGCCGGTCCTCCGCCCCACTGCGAGAGAGCGGATGAGCCCGCGCCCGCCGGCCCCGCCTGCCCGCCCGCCGCCCGGCGCCCCTACCTGGCCACGAAGTCCCGGCTCACGTCCAGGAAGATGAAGAAGCACTCGTCGTTGGGCGTGTAGGCGCGGTGGGCGCGCAGGGCCCGTCTCACCTCCCGCATGGTCTTGAGGTCAAACACCAGCAAGTCGATCTCCTCGGCGATGGGTGGCGGCTGCATGGGGTCGGCCACCACTGAGCCGCTGGGCCAGGCGCGGCTGTTCACGTACAAGTACCTGGGAGAGGGCGCCCGCTCACTCACGTGTGCTCACCTGAGGCGCCCCTCCCCCACCCGCCCTGCGCACCTGTGGTCGGGGGACAGGCCCATGCCCACGATGTGCCCGTGCACGTCGATCACGTGGTCCAGGGCATCGAAGAAGGCGTCAGAGCCCCGCTCCTCGCCCAGCACCGGCCCCGCTGTGGTCATCTGGTGCGGCAGGATCCGCTTGATGCCAATCTGGTGTGGGGAGTAGGTGAGGCAGCCGGTGGTGAAGATGAGAAGCTTGTGCTGGGCACAGGCCGCATGGCCCTCGGGGGGTTTGGTGCGGCCCTGGGCCAGCAGCTCTGCCACCCTCGTCTCCAGCATGCACTCTGCCAGCGGCGGCTGAGCCCGGGTGTCCAGGAGGCGCCGCCAGCCCTCAGTGCGCCCCGGAGCCGGGCCCGCTGCCTCCTCCTCCTCCTCGTCATCGTCGACACCCTCACTGCTCAGGTCGAAGACACGGCCCGGGGGCGCGCTGGAGTCCAGCAGGAGGTCAGGGCTGTCAAAGCGGCTGCAGTCGGCCACCATCACGGTGCGGATGGTGCTGGCGTTGAGGTTCTGGATCTTAAAGAGCCGCTTCACCACGTTGACGTTCTCAGACTCAACATCCTGGAGGGAGGAGAGGGGGCAGGTGACGGGCAGTTGGGGAGGAGCCACCCGCCACCCGGGGCCGCCGCCCCACCTGGAAGGCGTTGTTGAGCCACAGCACGGAGCAGGAGGTGATGTCCCCGATGCGGTGCAGGTTCCCTGAGATGAGGCTGGTCTCCGTGAGCCAGCAGCCGAACACGTCGTAGGGCTTGTTGCGCACGCGGGACAGCAGCACGAAGGTGTCTGGGGAGGAGGGGGGCTGGGCACGAGGCTGGGCACGAGGCTGGGCTACGGGAGGGGCCGTGGGAAGAAGCTGGGGGCAGGGGGCTGGGGCTGGGCCGGTCGCCTGAGGCCCACTCACCTAGGCTGATGACCGCAATCTCCCCGGAGGAGGAGTTGTGGGGCCCCAGGAACACCCCCGAGGCCAGCAGCAGCGAGTCGTCCTGGTTGAACTGGGAGAACTGGGTATAGCTCCAGTTGTAGGGCCGCATGTCCGCGCTGTGCAGCAGCGAGATGGTCAGGTCGTTGTTCCAGATCTGTGGGGGGTGGGAGGGTCGGGCATGGGACGCGCTGCGAGCCCTGGCCGTCCAGCCCACGCAGGTGCCCAGGAACCGCCGCCGGGGGCTCCTGCTCCTGGCGTCAGCCCAGCCCAGGCGGGTACCAGGGCTCAGCGCTGGAGCAGCGGGCTTCCAGCGGGGCCCTCCTCCCCGGTGGCAGCTCTGGCCTCTCCAGTCCAGCCTCTGGGCCTGGCTGGGCCTGACCTGCCCTCCCACAGGATGGGGCTGCCTGGGCACTCTCACCCACGGCCGGCCTCCCCTCCCCAGCCCCAGCCCCGGCCCCGGGCGGCCCTCACCTTCACGGTACAGTCCTTGGAGCAGGACGCCAGCTGGTAGCCTGAGTGGGAGAAGCTGAGGTGCAGGACCTGGTCCGTGTGCTCCCGGAGCGTCTGCACCTCCACGCAGGGCACCGTGTCATAGAGGCGCTGGAACTCCTCGTACCAGGAGGTGGCCGCTGGGGGGGGGGGGCGGGGGAGGGTCACTGCTGGGGCCTGGCGGTGGGGCCAGCCCTGCCCCTGGAGCTCTAGTCACCACCCCAACCTCAGGGGGCCTGACCCCCAGCCTCCTTGCCGGCCGACACGCCCAGCACGGCCCAGCTGGGCCCCGTGTGAGGACCTGGGCGGCAGGCGCCGGCCTGGCGGCTGGGCGGGTGCTGACCTGGGTGTCGGGGCACGTCGCGGGCCACCTGGTAGTAGCGGTAGAACTGCTCCCTCCACAGGAACTCGTCCCGGGACACGGCCTGCCACTGGCGGCACACCAGTCCCGCGGCCAGCACGTCGGCGGGGCCCAGGCTCAGGAAGATCTGGTAGACCAGGCAGTTGGGGAGCAGGGGTGGGCCCCCCTCGTCCATCGTGACATTCTGCCCCGGCGGCCCTGAAACCCACGCACGACCTCCTCAGCGCGGGTGGACGTGGGGCAGGGAACCCCCACCCCGGAGAGGGGCAGGGCCTGCGCCGGGCACACATCCCCGGGGCCACTCCTCCGACCCCACCAGCTGCCATGGGACCCACTCGGGGTCCCCGCGGGGCCGGCAGCCTCCCAGCGGGTCCCGGGCCGGACCAGCCCAGCCGCCTCGGCACTTCCGGGCCTGGTGCAGCCCGCGGGGACCCCAGACCACCCGCCCCAAGGCTCCAGGCCCAGGAGACAGGCCGTGGGGGGCCCTGCCCTCCCCTCCCCCTACTGGGCCCAGGGAGACGGGGTGTCAGGGCTGCGGCCGCTCCAAGGCCGAGACACGCCGGCCCCGCGCTCCGGGCGGCCGCGTTGACCTTGCGCCGGCCCGAGGCTGCGGAGCCGTCGGGGGTGGGGGTGGGGGTGGGGCTTCCTCCCAGAGAAGGTTTAGGGTGCGCCCGTCCCAGCGCCCCCGAAGGACGCCGCTGGGCCCCGCGGCCGCTCGGGGTCTCTGCCTGCGGCCCAGGGGAGCCCCCGGCGGCCTAGACGGGGAGCGGGGGCCGGGCCGGGGCGGGGCCGGGACCGCCCAGCGCCCCCTCCCACCTCCGCGAGGGGCTGCGGGGCGGGGCCTCGGCTCACTCGTCGGCCCGGGCGCTGTGGACCGGGGTCAAGGCGGGGCGGGGCGGGGGACGGTGTCTACGCTCCCGGGTCCTAGAGCCGGGCGGGGGGCGGGCGATGACGCTCCCGGGGCCACTCACCGCGGCCGCCTCCGCCCGGCTGCGCTGCCCCCGCCCCGGCGCCCGGCCTCGGTCTCGGCCCGGAGACCCGCTTCCGCCCGCCGCCGCTCCGCCCGCCGCGTCTCTACGGTGGAGCCGCCAGGCCGGCGCCTCGAGCCCCGAGGCATCGATGGGCGCCCGCAGCTGCGTCAGTTGCGTCGCTGCGCCTGCGCCTGCGCCACCGGCGGCGCTCTGTGCGCCTGCGCGTCGGGCGAGCCCGGAAGAGCGCCCCTGGCGGCCGGGAGGAGCGGCGCCGCTGGGCTGGGCTCCAGGAGCCTCGCCCTACGCCCGGCCCGCGCGGCTCGTGAGTGACGTCGACCTGCGAACCAGGAAGTCGGGGTTCGATTCCCCGTCCCCAGTCGGGGGCGTGCAGGAGGCAGCCGGTCCGTGGTTCTCTCTCAGCATCGATCTTCCTCCCCCTTCCTGCGGAATCAATAAAAACACATTAAACAAAAAACCCGTGCGGACCTCAAGGAGCGGCCGCGGTTTAACGGAGATAAACGTGCAGAGGCCTGAGCACTGGCCACGGGGCAATGGGGGGCGGGGGGGGTGCGGCTCCAGGACCAGCCAGGGTCACCTCGGACTCTGCACCCAGGCCTGGCGCCAGGGCCCTGGGGAAGCGCAGGGTCGAGGTCAGATGTCCAGGGTGAGGCCAACTCAGGAGGCTGGGGGTGGGGGCGACCTGGCTGGGGCTTGGGGAACAGACGCGACTTCCTGGCCAGCACCGGACAGTGGACTCCGACCCACGACGTGTTCATCCTGCCCTTGGTGTTGCTCAGACCCGTCACCGACGCCGCCTCCGCCATGCTGCCGCCCAGGACTGCCCTCCTCTTGACTCTGGTCCTGGCTGCTGGCTTCCTGGGTCTGGGGGCTCGGAGCCCTCCCCAGCGCCCGTCCCCCATCAGCGCCATCCAGCCCAAGGCTGGCTTCGACGCTCAGCAGGTGGAGCTGGGGGCGGTGGGGAGGGGTCAGGCCGGGCAGCCCCGTGCCCTCAGGCCCTGACCCCGTCCACCTCCAGTTTGCAGGGACTTGGTTCCTCGTGGCTGTGGCCTCCTCCTGTCGCTTCCTGCAGGAGCAGGGCCACCGGGCTGAGGCCACCACAGTGAAGGTGGCACCCCAGGGTGCCGCCATGGCTGTCAACACCTTCCAGAAGCTGTGAGTCCTGCACGGACCCCAGCCCCACCACAGCCCGACCCACCCCGCCGTGGCCTGTCCTGCTGTCCCCCACGGGCTGCCCAGGGTGGGTGCCCAAGCGGCTGTGCCTTCGCCCCCCCAGGGATGGCATCTGCTGGCAGGTTCGGCAGCTCTACAGAGACACGAAAGTCCCGGGGCGGTTCCTGCTCCAAGGTGAGGCCAGGCAGCCGGAGGGGAGGCAGGGCGGGTGGGGGGTGGGGTGGGGCTGACGTCGCCACGGGCTTTGCTTGTCTCTGCCCAGCTCGAGGCGCCAGGGGAGATGTGCAGGTGGTCGTCGGGGAGACGGACTACCAGAGCTTCGCCATCGTGTACCTGGAGCGGGCGCGGCGGCTATCGGTGAAGCTGTACGGTGCGTCCTCGCGGGCGCCCTGGCTCTGTGCACACTTGACTCCCCCGGGGAGCTGGACCAGCCCCGATGGACACCCAGGCCCTCCCCTCCCTCCCTCCCCCACTCCCGGCGTCCTGACCTCCTGCCGATCGATTGGGGGTCCAGGGACGCAGCCCTGCAGATAGGCCCAGGTGTGGGACAGGAAGGCAACAAGAGGGGCAGGGGTCAGACGGGGCTGGGCGGGTGGCGGGCACACAGACCCTGTCCCCAGAGCATCCTGCCCACCCCGACCTGCGGGTGCCCAGGAGCCCTGTGTCCCACAGCCCGCTCGCTCCCCGTGGACGACTTGGTCGTGAGCAAGTTCGAGCAGAGTGTCCAGGGGGCCAGCATGACCGAGGACCAGATCTTGTACTTCCCCAAATACGGTGAGTGTCCCCCACGGCCCCAGGTGGCCGCCCGCCCTCCGCGGGCCTTGCCTCGCCACACTGACCCCTGCTTGGCCCCCAGGTTTCTGTGAGGCCGCTGACCAGTTCCACGTCCTGGACGGTGAGCGGGCGGCCGGCCCGGCTGGGCAGTGTGGGGCGGGCGGGCAAGGGCCGAGGTCTCGCTGGCTGAGCGCGGTCTCTGTGCAGAGGTCAAGAGGTGAGGCCGCCCAGCCCCTGGATGAGAGGCAGCAAGGACCCTCCGCTGAGGCCTGCACCCCACCTGCTCTCGGAAGCTTCCCCGCACCCCTGGGACCCTGGGCACTGCCCCCATTAAACACCACCCTCCTTGGCCGACTCCTTCCTTCCTCCCTGGCTCCACCCTGGGACCCCTGAGGTCAGGTCACCTCAGGCCATCACATGGGCATGTGACTGCTCCCCAGGTGGGTCAAGGACCCTCCCAGGGGGGCCAGGTGACGGTGACTGTGGGCCCAGGTCTGGGTGAGCTGGCACCGGCTTTGGAGGGCAGGAGGCGACTGTGCTCATGGCCTGGCCGGACTTGGGACTGGCCTGAGGCTGAGTCCACTCCTGGCGTCGGATAGACGGGTCCCCCGTGGTAAGGTCACGTGGGCAGGGGGCAGGGGGTACAGCGGTGGGGGGTCTGTACCCCAGGTTGAGGAAGCTCACCACCTGTGCCAGGACCGGTGAGTACAGGGGCTCCGGACACACAGGGGAGGGGCCCCCACACAGCCAGGCAGCCCCCCAGGAGCCGATACCCAGGGTTTGGCAGGGTCACCAGCCAGAGCCTTGGAAGCAAGGCGTGCTCTGCCTGTAGGGAGGAACTCTCCGGAATGCGAGGAGGGAAAGATGGGAGGGGCTGAGACGGCCCAGGTGTCCTGTGGCTGCCAGGAGGGCCCCTCACTCCACACTCAGCAAAAGGCCCGAGGCAGGGCCCCTCGGGGGAGGGCCTGGCGCCCCTGAGCACACTGCGTCCCGCCCACTGGTCCCTCAGAAGGTCGCCACATAGAAAATGCCCGAAGAGAAGACCCACGGCTGCCAGGAGGCCAGGGGACAGGCCTGGGCTGGGGGCTCGATCCCCACGGGGGGCCTGCAGGAGGCGGCCGGTCCAGGATGCTCTCTCCGCGGTGTCTCCCTCTTCCTCTCTGAGATCAATAAGAACATATTTTTGAAAAGTGCTTCCCGACCTCTAATCACAGGTTCAGACGCGGAGGCGGAACAGCAGTAGCCCCGGGCGAATCACTGTTAGGGAAACACGTTTACTGTCTTAATCAGCGAAGGGTGCTGCCCGAGGGCACTGGGCCTGGGGCACCCTGTGGCCCCTTTGTGCCGAGCTGGCCAGGGAGACAGGACCCTCTGTCCCCGTTCTGACATGTAGCTGACTGCGCCC
>PVJC01020827.1:0-28829 GCA_004026665.1 Murina feae
TCTCTCTCTCTCTCTCTCTCTCTCTCTCTCTCTCTCTCTCTCCCTTCTTCCCTCCCTCCCTCCCTCCCTCTCCCTACCCCTCTCTCTAAAAATCAATAAAATATTTAAAAAATAATAATAATAAAGTACTGAGAAATGTCTCATAAAAATTCAAGAGATGTAGCTGTGGTTATGCTGAGAGGGTATGAGGGGCATTCACAGAACCCATTCTGAATACCTTTCCTCCTTCACTTGTATAAAACCAGTAAGGGTGGCACCCATCCTCCACCTGCCTTCCTCTCCCAGGCCTTCCAGGGTGAAGGACAGGCAGCTTCCACTGTGTGAAGAACAAAGCCCTGGAAGTCAGGAGAGCTGGATGGTGCCCAGCTCTGCCTCTGGCCAGCTGGGTGACCTTGGGCAAGTTACTTAGCCTCTCTGATCCTCAGTGACTCCTCTATAAAAGGAGGGCTTTAGAACTTCTAGGCAGAGTTTTCCTAATGCCTAGGGTTTTCCAAAATTCAAGATGAAGAAAGAGGGACCCAGAGCAGTTAAGTACCTTCTCCAAGGTCCCATGGCTCAGCCAGTTGGCGGCAAATAGGTAGAGTTCAGAATCCCACATTATCCTGCCGCAGTAAAATACACATAAAACGATTAAAATAAAATAAGTATCACTAATGTGGCACTTAAAATCATCTTACAAGCTTCCAGAGCACCTCTCCTCCCTTGGGAAACTACCGATAGAATTCTATTTGCTCAAAATACTGAATTATGGACCCAAAACACAATTATTTCAACCTCGTAGAAATCAGGAGACACCTGTTAACTGCAGGGGAAGCCAAAGCCATGCCGGGACTCGGCAAGGGCAGGCGAGTTGCAGGGGCGACAGGGCCCAGTGTGGGGACTCCAGGGGTGGCCCTGAGTGCCTCTCCCAGAGTCAAGGCCCAACAGATGAGCCAGAAGTGAACGCCCATCTGGCCTTCTCCATCCTGCGCATCCCTGCCGGCTTTAGGATTGATCTGCTGTGTCAGGAAGAACAGCATGACCCGGGGAAGCAGAAAACCCAGCGTTTCTGGGAAAGCGCGTGAATGGGTGAGACGATCTGGGGTCAACAGAAGTTTAATGGGCAGGGCAGGCCCATGTTCAGGCGAGTGTGTTGTCCAAATACTGCCTGACACTGACCCACTGCGGCAGCCGCATGCTATGCTCCTACCCATGGGGCCTCTGGATGGCTGGCCTGACCCCAAAATTTGACACACGTTCGCCAAACATTCGCTCATTCTGCAAATGAGGACTGAACACCTACTGTGCGCCAGGCTCAATGGTGGGAGCTGAGGGCACAGCAGTGAGCAGAAGACTCCATCCTGCTACCACCAGGGAGCTGGCATTTTCTTTGGGGGACACAGAAAACAGACAAATAGGCAGGGTGTCCCCCAAAATGTATACACACTTTTAAAGCTGATAGCTCCATTGATGCTCCTTTCTTTTCAGAGGTGACCCATTGGAATTAATAATTATTCAGAGTATGTATACATTTTTGTGATACCCTGTATAAATAAAGATATATAGAATGCTGGATGATGGGAAGCCCAGGAAGAAAATCAGGCAAGGGATAAAGGACGTGTGTGTGGGTGGCGAGTAGGGCCCTGATGTTAAAGTGGGGTTGCCTGAGCAGCTATCACTTTGAGGGGACCCTGGGACAATGTAAAGTAAATGAGGAGATGAGCCTGTAGATATCCAGGCCGCATGCGCCAGGCAGCAGAGCACAGGAGCCGGCATGCGTCAGGACCCTGGGGGAGCCTGGCTGCCTGGTAGAGAGGCAGTGAGGAGGACGGTGGCTGAGACCAGAGCGGGCACAAGGCGCTCACATTCATTTGTAAGAACTTGCCTTTCCCAGTGTGTGAGGAGAGAAGCCACGGGAGGGCTCAGAGCTGAGAAATCGCCTGATCTGATTCTTCTTTCCAAAGGCTCACTCAAGGTGCCAGTGGAGAACAGATTTTCTGTGTGTGTGCGTCGGTGGGGGCATGGGAGCAAGCGAGGAAGCCGAGAGGACAGTCCAGAAGCTACTGCAATAAGCCAGGTGAGGTGGGCGCTGCCCAAAGGCCCCTTCGATGAGGTACGTGCTGCCCGGTTGCTCGGAGTGCTGTCCCCTGGCAGCCACAAGATGTCACACCTCCAGGAGGTCAGCTCCTTCCTGGGGTGACCACATCCTATAAACCCCATGGCACCCTCGGTGCCAGCCCCACGGACATGCCTTCTTGGACAGTCCACGCAGGACACTCCATCCCGGGTGCTTCACAGCACAGCGAGCAGGAGGTGTGTGGGTCAGGGAGGCAGTGGAGGAAGGGAGACAGGGCCAAGTAACATATTCTTTCAAAATCCTCTGTGATCAGTTTGCAGTCGGCCTCTGCATTGAAGGAAGCAGAATATCACAGATTAAGATTTACAGCCTGTGGTGAGGCTGTGGAGAAACCGGATCCCTGTGCACCGCAGCTGAGAGTATAAAATGGTGCAGCCACCATGGAGAAGGGAATGGTGGCTCCCAGAAAAATTAAAAATAGAATTACCATATAACCCAGAAATCCCACATCTGGAGAGAGAGAGATGTCTCCATAAGAACTGAAAGCAGCCCAGCCACTGGGGTTCAGCGGTTGAACAGCAACCTATGAATCAGGAGGTCACAGTTCCGGTCAGGGCATATGCCCAGGTTGCGGGCTCAATCCCCATTGTGGGGCAAACAGGAGGTAGCTGATCAATGATTCTCTCTCTCTCTCTCTTACTCCCTCTCCCTTCCTCACTGAAATCATAAAAATATATACAAAAGAACTGAAAGCAGGCTCTCAAATAGATATTTGCACAACCAGGCTCATAGCAGCACTATTCATGATGGCTAAGAGGCAGAAGCGAACCAAGTGTCCATTGTCAGATGAAGAAAGAAACAAAATGTGGTGTACACACACACACACACTGGAATAACATTCTTCCTTAAAAAGGGAAGAAGATCCTGTCACATGCTGCAGCATGTATGAACATGGCGGACATTACACGAAGGACAATAAGCCAGTCACAAAAGGACACATGCTGAATGACCCGTCCCACTTGTACAAGGCACCTACTAAAGTACACGAATTCACAGACAGAGAGCAGATGGTGGTTGCCAGGGACAGGAGAGAGGGAAAGAGCTGTTTTCTGGGTGCAGACTTCCTATTGTGCAGGATGAAAAAGTTCTGCGGGTCTGTCCTACACAACATGCACACACTCCGCACGGCTTGAGCTGGGCACCTCAAGATGATTAAGAGGGTAAAACTTCATGTCACGTGGTTTCACTGTTCCACAATCAAAAACCAAGAAAGATTCCCAACGTGGGCCTGTGCTTTCTAGCGATGTGGCCTCGACAAGCCTAACCCTTCCCATTGATGAAATCAGGGTGATGAAAATGCTTCCGTGAGCCGTAACCGGTTTGGCTCAGGCCGGATAGAGCGCCGGCCTATGGACTGAAAGGTCCCGGGTTCGATTCCGGTCAAGGGCATGGACCTTGGTTGTGGGCACATTCCCAGTAGGAGGTGTGCAGGAGGCAGCTGATCGATGTTTCTCTCTCATTGATGTTTCTAACTCTCTATCTCTCTCCCTTCCTCTCTGTAAAAAACCAATAAAATATATTTTTAAAAAATGCTTCCATGAGCTGACATATGTCAAGTGCAGCGTCTAACACCTAACCCACAGTGCATGAAAGCAGATGTGGTTGGGATCATTACCACCCACAGCCCACCCCGCCTACCATGGCGCTCCTGCTCTGAGCCAGCTGGAGGACTAGCTACGCCTCATTTCTGTAATGTGCCCTAAGGTGAGGGTGCCCTGGTGCGTCACCTCACCTGTCAAACTCCTCCCCATCTTGGATGATGTAATACCACCTGGTGGAACCTCAGCTTCCTCACCTATGAACAAGGGGTAATAATATGTCAACGTCCAGGGCTGTTGGGCAGAGAGAGATGATTCATGCAGAGGGTTTAGAGCTGGGCACCCTGTAAGCAGTAGATATGTACCAGCTACCACTACTATTAATTGTCTTGATAAACAAGTTTATAGTATGAGAAGGCTCTACCTTCAAGGCCTGGAGCCTTCAATGTTCTCAAAAGCCAGGCCTCAGTTTCTTCCTCCCGGCCTCACTCCCACCCCCTTCAAGGAAGAACTGGGACAGTCTCTCCCCGCCGTTGAAAGGAGGGCGTTCAGATTTGTGCAGTTCCCCCTGCTTAGTCCAATGCGGGTGCTGCCTTCACCGGCTTCACATGCAAGAGGGTAGGAGGTGCGGAATGAGGAGATAGGTAAGCCACTGAATCACTCATCATCGGGGCCACGATGACAACTAGGGAAAATGAGGACAGAACTCTTCTTGCTGTCCACTTCAGGTTCAGATTCTTTGTTTTTGTATTTGGTACATCCCCAAGAATTAATTTTGTAAGAGAATGCACTATCTGGAGCCGGTCAAGGCAGGCCTGTTCAGGAGGCTCAGACAGGAGGCTGCCAGAGACAGGCGCCCTGCTTCGGGCATCCTGTGCCAGCCAGCCTCCAAGGCTGTCCTCATGGCTCCTGGCCAGCTGGTACTCAGGGCCTGAGGGAACTCTCCTGCACTCTCGGGGGTGACAGGTGGGGCCCGCAGAACATCCCGGCCAAGGTCAGGTCAGCAAGAGACTGTGGCTCCTGCCTTGCTCCACGGAATCGCTTACCGGGACAGCTAGCTGCCATGTTGAGAGAACACTCAAGCAGTTCAGTGGAGGACCCTCGAGGAGTCCCACGGAACTGCAGCACCAGCCAGGCCCGTGTACCATCCTAGAAGCGCAGCCTCCAGCCCCAAGCAAGCCCACAGGTGACCGCAGCCCCAGCGGGGGTCTTCACTGCCACCTCGAGTCCCAACCCCATACACTGCTCCCAGGTTGCTCACTTTTAGAAGCTGCACGAGATAATAAACGCTTATTGTTTAAGCCGTTAGGTGTTGGAGATAACATGCTCTGAAGCAATAAATAACTATTAGACTGAGGGAAGGCACCTCAGATGTGATGGGAGCCAGGATACCCTGAAAATCGCTGCCTAAGAAATCTTACGAGGGTCCTCCATCTACAATATTCCTTAATGCCAGGGCCTGACATTTAGGGAAGATATTTTAGTGGATCTACATCCTCTAAGGAACCCCAGAGGCGACGCATGAAGCGAATAAAATGCGAGTCCACGGGCTATGCCAGTGTCTTCCCATAGTCACGTGGTACATGGGAAGACAGCAGGCACGCTCCCCTCTACTGCTGGGATCCTATATAATAAAAGGGTAATATGCAAATTGACCCTAACAGCAGAACCACTGGAAATGACTGATCACTATGACACACAATGACCACCAGGGGGCAGATGCTCAATGCAGAAACTGCCCCCTGGTGGTCATGCACTCCCACAGGGGGAGCTCTGCTCAGCTACAAGCCAGGCTGATGGCTGTCAGTATAGCGGTGGTGGTGGGAGCCTCTCCCGCCTCCTTAGCAGCGCTAAGGATGTCCAACTGCAGCTTAGACCTGCTCCCCGCTGGCAAGTGGACAGCCCCCTAGGACTTCCGGGCTGCCAGAAGGATGTCTGACTGCCAGCTCAGGCCCAACTGCCCAGGGAGCGGGCCTAAGCCAGCAGGTGGACATCCCCCGAGGGTTCCCAGACTGCGAGAGGACACAGCCGGGCTGAGGGACCCTCCTGAGTGCACACATTTTTGTGCACTGGGCCTCTAGTATTATATAAAAATCCTGGAAGATGGAGTAAAAACATGAAAATAGCTCAAACAGCTCAAAATATTGTGGGTTGGTTAGGGGCCCAGTAAGCGCAGGTGAGAGGTGACAAGTGTTATAAACATAATGCCCAAAGCAAAATGGTAGCTAACAAATGCAGCCACAATCTGGAAGGCAATTTAAAACCACCCAACTTCTTTCAAAGGAACAGACACATCCTTGCTTAGACCCACTGAGAAATGAGAACCCTCGCGAGGCGGCTACTGCCCCCAATGTGAAAGCGGACCCCTATGCTGTTAACTGGTCACCCGGAAGCCTTCTGAGACAAGGCACCTGCCAGGCACAGGACAAGGACTGGGGCTCTGAGGCTGAGGAAGGAGTGGGTCCCAGGAGCGACCAGGCGCAGAGCATTTAATACTGTGGTTCACAGCATGGGTTCTGGAAGCACACAGCTTAGATGAAATGCCAGCTCCACCTCCTCCCGGCAGTGGGACTTTGAAATAATTATTTCACCTTTAGCTTTCTAATCTTTAAAAGTTAGAAAGTATGTGTGGGGACGAAATGGGAGATGTTACGTAAGTGTAGCGTCTGGTAACATTTAGCGGTGTCTGGTAAACGTTAGCTTGTATTCCTCGTACACTGCCACCAAGGAATACAGTTCAAAGCACAGAGAACAGGAAAGAGAGATCCTTCCTTAAAGCTGGTCTGACATCAGACAGTACCATTCCCCTGACCTTCCATAACAGCCATGTCAATTGCTGCTGCTGAAGGTATATCCACATATGTTTAGACATCCCTCCCATTGAGAGACGGGGTGTGCGTTTCCACCCCCCTGAAACTGGGAGGGCTTTTGTTAATGTTTCAACACATCCAGCAGAGCGGATGCTACGTGACTTCTGAGGCAGGTCAGAAAGTGCTTCGCTCTGGCTTGTCCGCTGGAGTACTTATACTTCAGCCGCAAGGAAAGCAGCCGACTGCCCTGTAGCTGCCATGTTGTGAGGAAGCCCAACTAGCCCCTGAGGAAAGACCACAGGGAGAGGTCAGGGTCTCCAACAGGAAAAAGCAGCGATGCCAGGCCAGCCAGCCCCCACTGCTCCAGGCCTGCACTATTCCAGCTCCAGCCACAAAATAAGGCCAATGATACAAGAGCCCCCAACAAGAACGGCTCAGCTAAGCAAAATTCCCAAGCCCTGGACCCACTCAAACTACAAGAGGTAGTAAAACCAGAGGTGTCTGAAGCCACTACAGTTTAGGGGATTTGCTAGGAAACTGGAATAGCAGTATCTGCCATCAGTATATATGACACTCATAAGGAGTTAGTTTCCCACCCGCTATCTCATTTCGTCCCCACAATTGCACTTGGAAAACATATTCTCATTTTATAGTGATGAAATGAGAACAGAACAAGGCACAGAACAAGGACTGCGGCTCTGAGGCTGAGGGAGGAGTGGGTTCCAGGAGCGACCAGGCACAGAGTATTTAATACTGTGGTTCACAGCATGGATTCTGGAAGCACACAGCTTAGATGAAATGCCAGCTCCTCCTCTTCCTGGCTTTGAAATAATCATTTCAAAGTGTGACTTTGAAATAATTATTTCACCTTTAGCTTTCTAATCTTTAAAAGTTAGAAAGTATGTGTGGGGACGAAATGGGAGATGTTATGCTCTACGGAGCACCAGGATTGTTCTAAGTCACATGACTAGTGGGTGGTAAAGCAAAGATTCCTGGTCAGGAACTCTGACTCCGGGTCCAGTGATTGTACTGCTCCATCGCTGATGCCCAAAGTAGACCAGAAATGCAAGAAAAATATACATATCTGTGCACACTTAGGCACAAGTGAGGATCAAAGAGAATCATTCTGCTCCAAGTCTCAAAGCACAAAGAACCAGCCCCTCACGGGGGCAGCCCTGCCCTGACAGCAGAAATGCAGGGATCACACAGACAGCCAGCTGCGAACCACATGATTAGGAAATGATGAGAGGCACAGGGTCGGTGAGGTAATCTCAGCTCACAGCCTGGGCATCAATTACAGAGGAGTTTTCAGAAACATTCTCTAGAGCAGTTTCAGACCAACAGAAGACGAGGGTGACGCCCCTGGTTACAGGGGCCTGCATCTGACAGCGTGTCAAGACTAGCTTCAGCCCTAGCCGGCCTGGCTCAGTGGATGGATCGTCGGCCTGTGAACTGGTGGGTCCCAGGTTCGATTCCGGTCAAGGGCACATGCCTGGGTTGCGGGCTCAATCCCCAGCAGGGGAAGTGCAGGAGACAGCCAATCAATGATTCTCTCTCATCATTGACGTTTCTATCTCTCTCTTCCTCTTCTTTCCTCTCTGAAATCAATAAAAATACAGTAAAAAAAAAAAAAAGACTAGCTTCAGCGCTTGTAACCACCACGTGTAGGATGGAGGGAGGCTTCCATTTTGACTCCATTGACTGACATTCTTGTTTGCCTCTATGGCTTTTTCACTAAAATTTATAGACACCAAGCCATGGAGACAGAGGACGTACACTGCTGATGGGTACGAAGCCAGAATCTCAAGGTAAATGTGTACCCAGAGGAGACTGCTTTGGAGTAAGATGCCAGGAGATGAAGACTTCCAAATTCGTCTATGAAAGATCTGAACCAGGGGGCTCATCACAGACAAATCCTACCAAAAGTCAGTGTTTAAGTGTGTAAGAAATAACATTACTGATTAACACAAAGAAAGAGGAAAACAAATATAATCTAATTCTCAGGTGCAAGTCACAAAACTAAAAAAATAAGTTTAGTAGCAATCGGCAATGTCAAGGTCCAATTCCTAGATTCCTACCCCACCTTTCAGAGAGCACAGGGATACAGAGAATCACATCATGCATTTGTGCCACCCAGCAGGGACTTCCAAACAGCGTCCACTTCTTCAGAATCACCGGAGTAGATTCTTTTAATACTCAGATTTTTGGGACCTACTCCCGAGGAGCAATGACTGTGCGTCTGGAGACGTACACAGAAGTTTATACGTTAAAGAATTTAAATTAAAAATATGACTTACATTTGGTTTTGCCTCTATTTTTGTCATTTCGCTATTTCAAAGAAATTTCTCTACTTATATAGAGTCCAGGCAGGTATTACTTTTCAGATTTGAGGAGACATCTGAAATTCAGAGAGGTTAGGTCACTTGCTCAAGGACTCTCAGCAGAAACCAGCAGAGCTGGGATATGAACTCGGGCTTCTGTGTGTCTCAAAAGCTCTTGCTCTTAACAGGGAAGCTGTAATTCCTGTCCATGGGAACTAGGAGCAGCAGGAAATGAGTGAATGAGAACGAGAGCATGTGTGTGTTCTCCGTACACATAGTAAGCATGGTTGTACGAATGAGGGGGTGAGGGGTACCAGGAAGAGGAAGTGGGTAAGTCTTCCAAATGTCTAGAGAGGTACTAAGAAAAAAGTATGCCCCTAAAAGGGGCAAAGTGACATGAAGCTATGCAAGTTCAAACCACTGCCTTCGATGAGCAGTAAGTCTCTGGTTCTGAATTGTAGAAGCTGTTCCTAAAGTGACAATGAGACCCGAGGGAGCTGCCTAAGAGGGCCACCACCCCGGGTACACCACTCACAGCGTAGTCTAAGTTAGCGGTTGCTAACCGGTGGTCCGTGAGGTCCAAAACGTTGGCGATCACTGGTCTAAGTAACAGGGGTCCCCCGGGTGACAACCAGGAGTATAAACCTTGAGCAGGTCCAAATGAACTGCGAAGAAAGGGGAGCTGGCTTCCACACTAGTTTGTGCCCTTTGATATCTTTGTAGTGTAGGCTTTCTTATCCCCGTTTTTCAGGTGGCAAAACTGAGGCTCAGAGGCTAACGGTTTGTCATGCCAACAGCAGAGTTAGTGGCCAAGTCAGATTCACACCCAGGTCTGAGTCAAGAGTGCCAGCCCTGTCCAGGCATCTGGCGGCGCTTCTAGGCCAGCATTTGCAAGGGGTGGGGGCAGTGGGGCCTTGGAGGGTTCCAGGTGCTCTTTACCTCACACTTCTCCACGACTGGCTGCTGCCCGCACTCGGAGCTGTTGCCCGCCACGATACCAGCTCGGAGGTTCTCGCTGTCTCCAGTGCCCTCTTCCATGGAGTAGGTCTTGGAGTGGTTGCCACGGCGATGGGCGGGGGCCCTGCCCTGGGCCAGGCTGAGCTGCCTGCGGAGGGCTCGGTTCTCCTCCTCCACCTCACGCACCCGCACCTCCAGGCTCTCGCGCTCCCGCTGGCCAGGGGCCGAGTACCGGGGACTGTGCGGCTGGGACTCCAGCGGAGACAGCGACACGGGCTTCCCATCTGTGGGTGCAGAAAGACCAGGGAAGGGTTAACTCAGAGGGAAACACGCCCCGGCCCCTCACGGAGCCCAGACATGCATTACTACACCGCTAAGTTCTTCTCACAACCCCATTTACAAGCGAAAACAGATGGAAAGTGGGTTACAAATAAATGCATCCAGACGGAGCTGGGAACAAAGTTGGGAACAGGATGACTTATTACGGTGATAAAAACTAACATGCTGTTTCGAGAAGACAATCATAATATAATTTTTCCTAATTAAATGCACTGTCTTCTTTTCCCGACTTGACACGTTAGTAGCTAGACACTCTTGTTATCAATAAAGCATTATGAATCTGAAGGAGGAGGAGGAGGAGGGGAGAAGGAGAATGGGAAGAAAAAGGGAGGTGGGAAGTAGGCAAAAAAGGAAGGGGGAGAGAAGAAATATTAATAATGATTACATGTATTTAGTTCTTCCTGGGTGAACTCCTATTCATCCTTCAAAACCCTATTTCAGAAGCATCACTTCCCAGGGGAAACTTTCAAATTGCAGGCAAAATATCTTTCAACATGTCCCAAAAGTATTTTGTACATAAGCACTATAAAAAATGTACCTGTCATATTGTATTTGGTAAATTATTTCGTCAAGTATTTTCTGTGAAGATTAGGAATTCAGTAAGGACAGACCCCGGGCATTACTATACTGCTTATCTTTGTGGTAACATTACCATAATATCCACTAAGTGCTGGAAGGGTGGATGCATGTGTCCGTGCCAAGAGTAAAATAATGAAGGTCAACGCGGAAGAAGAAAGGAGGACTGTAATCAATCTCAAAGTTTTCCCAGAAACGCAGTTACCGGTCCTCGGAGTGCCAGCCGCACTCCATTTAACCATCGTACACAGAGAAGATAAGTGGGGCTTTCAAAGCCACACAACCGGGCTCGGTGCCGTCAGAATGCGTAGCCAGGTCTTCCTGAGGCCCGAGCCTGTGCGCTTTCCACTTAAGTGCAATTTCATAATAGGCCAGATGGAGAGCCACGGGTTAAATGTAACGTTATGCCTGGTTGGTGTGGCTCCGTGCTTGAGCACTGACCCATGAACCAAGGGGTCTCACCAGTTCGATTCCCAGTCAGGGCCCATGCTCAGGTTGTGGGGGCTTGATCCCCAGTAGGGGGCTTGCAGGAGGCAGCCAATCACTGTTTCTCTCTCATGGATGTTGACGTTTCTATCTCCCTCTCCCTACCTCTAGCTCAAAAAAAAAAAAAAAAAATCAATAAAAAAAACATTAAAAAAACTCATTATTCATGTAAAACCCCATCTCGCAAGGACACTTGGCAAACCACCCTGCACACAGTAGGCTTAACACATGCCTACCACCCAGGAGCCCCAGCAACACAAGACACCGGGAAGGCATCGCTCCTCTGTGCCTAAGTCCCCGAAATCCTGGATGCAGCTCCACCACGGCTGCCTCAGAGACGCCCCAGCAACCACCATGTCTCCAGCAATTACCCTCTCTCAGCTGCCTGCCAGACAAACACTCCTCCTTTTTCATCCTTCGGGTTTTTCTTCTCCCCATCACGCCCCACTGAGCTTCCAAACTGTCCCAGGAAGTCTGCGTGACTCAGGATCAAAGAGGAGGCGAAGCACACCCTGCGGTTCCACATGCCGCCTTCGGCATCGCCTGTGCCCAGGGCCTTTTGATGTATCTCTGGGCCTTCACAAACACCGCTCCCTTTTCCCCTCTTAATCACCTTGGGGTTAAACTCCTGAGCGCCCGCTCCTCTCCCATCCACGCAGCAAATGGGACTCGCGGAATGACACTGCCCGTCAGGCACTACAATCAAAGGCCGGGGCGAGTGTGTGGGGATGGGAAGCCACAGGTCAATGAGGGGCGCACTGTCGCTGAGCTGGCCAATTACGAGCTGTGACCCAGGCTTTTGAAACCGGTCTCCCTGTTTGGTCAAATCAAATCAGTTCCCCGAGGATGAAAAAGAATAAGCAGCCAACAGCAGTGGTGTTTTCTCAGCCGACATCCACCCTTGGGGC
This sequence comes from Murina feae, assembly GCA_004026665.1. Taxonomy (NCBI): domain Eukaryota; kingdom Metazoa; phylum Chordata; class Mammalia; order Chiroptera; family Vespertilionidae; genus Murina; species Murina feae. The sequence continues at coordinate 12,052 of PVJC01020827.1, forward strand.
AGGGGTGGGAGAGGGCGTCAAGCCTGGCAGTGGGCAGCGTGGCGCTCTGTGTGGTGCCGGCTGTGTGTCTGCGCCCAGCTGGGCAGTTCACGCTGAGGCTGTCTTAGGTCAACACGGCCCAGGCAGGTGGTGACCCCATTACGGATGGGGACACTGAGACCCTAAAAGCGTAAGCCGTGTTCCCACAGTGGGGCAGCGTGATTAGATTCGAGGTGAGAGGTGCAGGTGCTCTCGGGCACAAGGTCTTGGGGAACATTTTGGGCAGGAGCCCAAGAATCTCTGGGAACCCACAAAATGCATGACAAACGGGAACTGTGAGTGGTTCTTTGGAGGGGTTACTGAAATGCTACCAGTGTCAGTGTTCCCTTCTGTGAAATGGGAGCAGAAATGGTAACCTTACAAGGAGGACAGAAGGCTTCAGGTAAGATCCCAAAATGCAAGCACCAAGCCCTGTCCCTGGCAGTCACTCAGTATAAAGTAGTTCCTCCAACTCCTTCCCAGTGCAGGTCGTGGTATCACAGGTAAGATGAGCTGATAATGATAAAGGTGGTAAATTTTCTGAACACCGTGCTGTTCCAAGTGGTCCATGGGAGGAGGGCCAGCAAACCAGGGCTTCCGCTGGCACATGGCACCTCTGAACCATCCTGCCTTCAGCCTTAGGTGGGTCAGAGATCACCCAGAGTGATAGGGAAGCTCTGGCAGGCCATTGTGTCCCCTGCTCCTGTCCAGAAATCCCCACGTTTGACATATTTATGGGAAGTACATTTCAATCCTTTGATTGTCTATCCTATATAATAAAAGGCTAATATGCAAATAGACCAAACGGCAGAACAACTGGAACAACTGAACAACCGGCCGCTATGATGTGCGATGACCACCAGGGTGTGTGTGTGGAACATGGTGGGCATTGGCTGCAATGGGATGATGGAGATGAGTGGGGGCACCAGACCAAGGCAGGGCGCTGGGCACTGTCATCGGGGCGAGCCTCTGGTGATTACTGAATATTCTTTGTTCCCGTTCACCGTGGTCCCACCTGGCACTCACACCTGCTGCTGGTGCCAGGCCAGCTCGCACCCACTGCCAGCGCCAGCCCCACTTGCACCTGCTGCCAGTGCCCAGTGCCAGTTCCCAGTGCCCAGTGACACCATCAGCAGGTGTGAGTGGCAGCTGCAGGCTCTGCTTGCCCCTGAGGGCTTCTCCACCTCCCCCTGCTCCTGAGGGACAGGGCAGCAGCTGTCGCTGGCACCTGCTGCTGGTGCCGGCCCCAACTGCTCTGCGCCATCAGTGGGTGTAAGTGGGGCTGGTGCCATCAGTGCATGGTGGCAATGGGAAGCCAGCAGACAGGGGGCTGGGGGCCAGGCGGGAGGGACCAGGTGGGGGCAAAGAGGATGGGCTGAGACCCACCCCTGTGCTTACCACAGCCTGGAGGCCCACAGTTCCTTTCAAGGTGCATGAATTCCTGCACTGAGCCCCTAGAATATAGTACATAAAAGCCTAAGCGATGGGCCAGCCAGTAGCTCTGACACACAGTGACCATCAAGAGGCAGATGTTCCCACCGCGACTGGTAGCTCTGATGCACACTGACCACCAGGGGGCAGACGCTCAACGCGGGAGCTGCCCAGCAGCTGTGACTTGGCAGCTGTGGGTCAGGGGTAATGCACCTGGAACCAGAGGGGAGGGAGCGTGATTCCAGGGTGCGTAACCTGAGAACCACCCTCTTCCAATTCAGGACCCTTCGGGGGTTGTTGGAGAACCAGTTTCGGCCGGATCCCCATAGGCCAGGCTGAGGGACCTCACTGTGCACTGGTCCTCTAGTTTTTTGGTAATTAGCCACCAATAAAGGATATTTATGCAAGTCCCTGGGCAACCACAATTCCAGGGATACGGGAGGGGAAACGCTCTCAGCATCCTGTACCCATTTCTAGGGTCCCTTCTTCAACCCCAGATGGCTGGAACCAAACTTTGGTCTCCAACTCTGTACATTCACCACTAGTGAAGACACACGGAATAATAAATGCCAAGCCTCAATGAGGGAAAGTCGTGCTGGAAAGGCAGTCCCCGTGCTGTGCCCAGGGTCCAGGTGGTGCCACTGTCCTATGTTGCGGAAGTTGGAGCCAGCCTGGCTGGGAGGAAGTGACAGGGATGCCACATGAGGGCTGCTCACTGGAAGGAGAGGGAACAGGGAATGGCTTCCTCCCCAGATTCTCCAACGGCATTTTCTGGAAGTTGTCTTTGGCATCAGAAGCAACTCTGCGTTCCAGCAAAGGCCTCGGAGATCTCATGGCGAAGACGGAACGACAGTAAGAAGAGCGCTGGTTCCTCACAAGCTCCGGGAGGGAATCTGCACTCGCAAGGCCAGGGCGGACACCGAGGCTTGTTTCCTCCTAACTCGTGAAATGCGATTTGACTTTTTCCTCCACTGAATTGTTTTCCAGAGCCTTGTCTTAAAGAGCTTCATTAAGTCAAGCAGATGAAGACATCCTCAGTGCCAGTGTGCTGTGTCTCTAGCTGGGTTTTGGCTGTAAGTGCTGAAATGTACCCTGATGAGCAATGATGTCAGTGTTTTGCTCCTTGAAACTCGAGATTCAATGATTTCAAAGCTTCAAATTATTATTCTTTTTGTTGCCAAATATCCTAAGTTCTAAAAGTTGGAAACAGTTGGTCTTGGAACTACTGTTCTCACAATATAGTAATTGAGTCCTTCTGCTTCTAAAGCCACCAATCTTATTTCTGTTGGATATCCAAGAAGTCTAAAGCATGAGCAAGAGGACTTTGGTGAGTAGCATTCAAATCATCACCAAACTCAGCAGAAGACCATGTATATAGTACTTTTTAAAGATGTTTTTATTGATTTCAGAGAGAGGAAGGGAGAGGGAAAGAGAGATAGAAACATCAATGGTGAGAGAGAATCACTGATCGGCTGCCTCCTGCACGACCCACACTGGGGATTGAGCCCACAACCTGGGCATGTGCCCTGACCAGGACCTGAACCACAACCTCCTGGTTCATGGGTTGATGCTCAACCACTGAGCCACACCAGCCAGGCAGTGCTCTATTATTTTTATATAATTCAACAACTGGATAGTGGAGCCGAATTCTTATCTTAGATCACTAGGCCATTTAGTAAACATGGGCGTGTAACAACACAACGCATCCCAGAAAATGTGAGTACATATTCCCTCCAAATCTGGAGAATCAACTAGTGTGTGAGAGCACAACCAATTCACATTCCAATCGTGTTTGATCCCCTCTGCCCCTTTAGCTCCTTATCTTCCATCACTTTTTGCATGGCCCCCAGCTCTCGTGTTGGTCTCCGCTGATAGAGCTTGAGAAGGCAGCATTTCCCCAGCATGGCATCTTGCACCGTATTCTATACACATGCAACAGGTGGACCCAATACCCTTCATTGGTAGAGTCATCAAAATTAAAACGAGACAAAAACGACGATTTTATCCTCTGTAAAGCACGAATGGGGCACGCTCACCCGGGGCCTCAACAATGCCCTTGACAGTAGAATCAAGATACAGAAATATTCCAGAATGTCTTCTTGTCTCTCTGGCAGCACTCAAGATGGAAGATTTTGTAAGTATGTTTCCACTGATCCGTTTTCTTGATGTTAGCAATAACTGTGTTATTTTGTGCAAAATATTCACAGCCCTATTAAAATCCCACTAATATGGCCCAAAGTGGCAAATCCTATATTGCTAGGGAGAATCATATTTTGCAGTAAAAAATTTTAATAAGGTCTGATTTTTTTTTAAACTAAAAATCTTACTCAAATCAAGAGCCACGAAAGATGATTCTTTAGGAAGATTTTAAGGTTTTATTTCACATTTGTCACACAGAGGGAATTGAAAACTATCCTATTCTAAATATGTGAATTAATAAGTCATAAATTGTCATTGTTGGTAACCCTATTCATTGACCAGAAGGAATTCTGGGGACTGTTTTCTAATGAGGAGTATTATCCATTCCGCTCCTTTACCCTCCCCAAGTGCATCTACACCAAGCATGTCAAACTTGTGTAACATGCTTGGTCTAGACCAATGATTCTCAACCTGGGGGTCGAACGACGCTTTCACAGGGGTCGCCTAAGACCATCCTGCATATCAGATATTTATATTACGATTCATAACAGTAGCAACATTACAGTGATGAGGTAGCAACAAAAATAATTTTATGATTGGGGGTCACCACGACACGAGGAACTGTATTAAAGAGTCGCAGCATAAGGAAGGTTGAGAACCACTGATCTAGACCGTCTTATTTCAGAGGTGGAATATCAGAATGAAATGCTGGCCCATGGAAGGGAGGAAGGGACTCATAAAAAGGACCCAAGCCCTGGCTGGTTTGGCTCAGTGGATAGAACATCGGCCCATGGACTAAAGGGTCCCAGGTTCGATTCCGGTCAAGGGCACATGCCTGGGTTGTGGGCTTGATCTCCAGTGGGAGGCATGCAGGAGGCAGCTGATCTATGATTCTCTCTCATCACTGATGTTTTATCTCTCTCTCTGTCCCCCTTCCTCTCTGAAATCAATAAAAATATATTTTTTAAAAAAACCTGAAACAATGAATGCCTCACACCATACGTAGGCCTTTCCCTGGAGCACAAAGGGCACAACCCATGGTGCTTTGCTCTCCCAAGAGAAAGGGGCTACCACACAGCACCCTCTGGCGTCCATGCCCTTCTCTGTTGGAGGAAGTCCTGGGATTGTAGAGCAAAGCTGAGTGCAAAACATGACTAGAAGCCTAGAGAGTGGTCTTCACAGGGCATGTCCATCCGTGACGGCGATCGCGCTGCGTATCCGCCCCTGCACCTGAAACTCCACACGTGCCAAATCTGAGCAAAGGTGTTCAGGCTGCATGGGAGTGAAGATCAACACAGAGGAAACCCCTTCCTCCCACCTCTGCTGTTTCAGGGGTTCTGGTGCCAAGGAGAACTGACTCGACGTGCATGGCATTTCCTGGGCCCTCTGACATCCCTTCCTCCACTCCAGTCAGGCTTTGAGACTGGCCACAGACCTTCACCCGACCTCCCACTCCTCACCAGACCCTCGTGGATATCACGTCAGCAGGAACACCCACCCTCGCCTCCAGGGCTCAAGCCACAGGGAGACCCTGATGAGCTGTTGAAAGGAAGGGTCTGGAAGAGAGATCAGTAGAAAGACTCGGTTATCCAAGGCAAGGAGGGCTGGTTATATGCATTGGTTAAAGAGCAATGGAGAAGGAACCAACCAGAAGCATGAGCCGCTGCGAGGAAGAATATTCTAGCACATTTCACAAAGAAGAGGAAGTGAGTATTTTTGTCATGGTGGGTGATGCCTTCAATAGCATCCCTTTCCTGCAAACTGCCGAGTCACCTAAATCAGCGTTATCACCCTCAGCTCAACTGTAAATTAAAGACAAGAGGGAACGGGCAGAAGCGTGCCTGAGCATCCCCCCTGCCTAGATACAACTGCCCCCCTTTTCTCTCTTCTTGACCCTTCTTCACAGCCTCCAACCCCCCTTTGTCAGTGTGACTGACTTAAATTATATTCCAATTCCCATCACCAACTCTATTGAAACAAAGAGAACACACACACACACACACACACACACACAGTAAAAACCCTTATCAATTCTATTTTCACCCTTTCCTAACAAATCCAAACAATTCCTTCGGGGACGAACAGAAATGAAGAATGAAGTTTTAGCGGGAGCGGTTTGGGAGGGAGAGGGGAGGGGGAGATTTTATCGGGAGCGCTGCTTGACAGCGATCACGCTTTATCGGGATGGGCCCTTGGCAAAGATAAGACCTTACCATGAGCAAAATAGATGTTTGGGTAAAATATTATGCTGATACCTATTACGCAAAACCTACCCTCTCTACTTTTGACAGACGGTTATTTTCTTCCAAGTCCTACTCGTGGGAGGATGGCAATCTTTTATAAGGTGCTTCCAACAGTATCAGAAAGGCAAGAAGAATAAAACCTTTAACAGTTGGACTCCATTGAGGCAAAGCCAGGGTTTTTCCAGGCGACATGAGAGGGTGTAGGGAGCACAGACCCACACGGAGGATGCAAGAGATGCCTTGATGGGGGGGGGGGGGGGGGGGGGGGGGAGGAGACCCAGGACCAGATCCCAATTCCTGGGCCTAAAGAGAAGAGCGCCTTGCAGGATGAAGGCCCACCAGAGACCTTACTCATGGGACTGGCCTCAGAGGCTGGGTAGGGAGGGGGATGATGAAGCTGCTCTGTCCAGAGGAAAGCCGGTTTGAGCCTCGCTGGACTTTCTGGAATTGCTGTGGAAATCTCCCAGGCCTTCCCAAATCCACTTCCTGGCCCTGGAAAGTACCCCACAGAACCTCACCCATCAGCATTTCCTTACAGGGGGCGGGCAAGCCCTGTACTACTCCATTCCTGGTTGGCGCGACTGGCAGTTGGAATAAGCGGGTAAGTGTCTGTATTGTTTCCTTTGCAGGCGTTGTCACCTGAATTCCCACTGACTTATTACTATCTCCCTGAACATTCCTTCTAGGAACCCTCCTGTACGCAGCTGGGCTGAGTGCCCTCCATTCCTCTGGCCCCAGGTCCCCTGCAACCTCCTACACACGGACTTGGGGGTGGTAGCAGCTGATTGTGCATCTGGCCTGATTGGCAGACACTCGACAGGTGAAGGCAGGGGCCATGGGGCATCCCCTTTGCTTCCCACGTGCCTCACACAGTGTCAAGAACATGGGGCAGCCCTTGGGGCCCGCCACACTGTGGAAAGAGAGGACGGCTCAGGGGTCATGTGCTGTCCCCACATCTGAAGGCGAGCCCGGGACTCCCACCTCCAAAACCTCTGCTCCCTCTTTCGGCAAATGGGGTCACTATGGTTCCCATTGAACTAAAACACAGGGCTCATTCTTTTTTTATTGAATATATGTTTACATTTTATTTTATTGATTTCAGAGAGGCAAGGAGAAGAAGAGCTAGAAACATCAATGATGAGAGAGAATCATTGATCAGCTGCCTCCTGCATGCCCCCCACTGGGGATGGAACCCATAACCCAGGCATGTACCCTTGACCAGGAATCAAACTGGTTCACAGGTCGACACTCAACCACTGAGCACACTGGCTGGGCTGACTGTATGATCTTAAGATGCACTTCTAGACACCCAGTTTGTTGCCTGAAGCTGGTACTGCTGCCTCCATTACATACAGGCGGATCTGTCCTGCCTTCTGTAGCCTGTAGCACAGGAAGGAGGTGGGGTAGGGAAAAGGGACACCCATGATACTGTTAGGGGTCAGGAGGACCCAGCTGCTGGAGGGCGGCCCCTGAGAAGTGGAGAAGGGGAAGTGGGGGAATCAGAGACCTCGGTCTGCAATCGCCAAGCATTCAGAGGCGGTTCAGAAGCCAAGGTATCTAGGGGGGCCTGGAAATGGTTAACTCAGTTTCCCTAGGGATGAGGGATGAGTCCCTTCAGCTGCTCATCAATGGAATCTCCAGCTGATAATTATTAAGTGAAATGGAGGCTGCATTTGCATATGTAAAGCACACTTCCTGCTTCAGCCACACTGGGAGGGAGGAGGCACTTCCTGATGGGGCCTCCGGGAGGCCTAGGCTCCAGCCTGCTGGGCCTGCGCACATTTCCACACCAATCAAGCCAGACATTCAGCCGAAATAAACCCACATCCCAAATAATGGTGGCTGTCAAAATCCAGAGCTCACAGAGGAAGCAGACTGCTCTCCCCTCCCCAGATCTGAGAGGGACGTGTTCCACCCAGCTACCTGTCGCCAAGGAATGTGATTCCCAGGAGGACCCACCCAGGCACGCACACACACCTGGGTGGCTTTATTGGATGATGGAACTGTTATTGGTTTCTCCAAATAAAAGGCTTCTATGCTCCAAACATGGTCCTGACACATTTTGATGTTTGCCCCTGTCCATGAAGATGCTCCAAGCCCTCCCTGAAGAAGTAGAGGATGATGCAAACAGCATCCAATCCCAACTGTCCCAGGGCTTCTCTGTCTTACCATTTCTCTTGGGGGAGGGAGGAAGGAGTTACTTAGCGAGCGAGGCTCTCCTTTCACAGGCAAGGATGGCGGGAAAGTCACCCCTCCCAGGAGTATAGCAAGGGTGCTGTCCTCAGTATGGCTGAAAATCAGGGCCTTCAAAATACCAGGGTCGCCTTGTAGACACTGCAACCGGACAGTAATGAGGAAGCTGCCAGGGCTGTCTACATGCATAGGCTGTCTAAAATCATACCCCCGCCCCAGCCGGTTTGGCTCAGTGGATAGAGCGTCAGCCTGTGGGCTGAAGGGTCCCAGATTTGATTCTGGTCAAGGGCACATGCCTGGGTTACAGGCTCAATCCCCAGTTGGGGGCGTGCAGGAGGCAGCCAATCAATGATTCCCTCTCATCATTGATGTTTCTATCTCTCTCTCCCTCTCCCTTCCTCTTTAAAATTAATAAAAAATACATTTAAAATAAATAAAATAAAAAATAAATAAAATCATACCCGGGACATTCTACAGACAGAAGCAGACAACAGGATGAAAAATAATATAGAGTATTAACTCTGGGTCTTTGCCTTCTTGCTGACGTCTGTGGTCCTTTTGGGGCCTCAATGTCCACATCTGTAAAATGGAAGAAAGGTTCCACCAGGCTCCTCTCACAAAGCACCATCAGGGTTATTGTGGATACTAGGGAGATTTTATTTTTATTTGTAATGGATAAATATGCATTCATTTGACAATAAGCTAGCTAAAGCCTTTTCTATAGAACATGCCCACTGTGAAAACCTACAACACCTTTCTTGCTTAAACCACAAAGAAATTGCCAAACACTTTCAACTTTGGTATCTTTCAAATGCGGGGAAAACTTTAAAAGACATTTATGAAGTAATCAGAATACAGAATCCCTTCCATGTTTTTGTCTTTTACCCATTTTTTAAGTTGTGTCGCTTTACATTGAACTTGGTTGCTATTTATATGGCAAAGGGCCTCTTTTTAGGTCATTGCTCCAAAATATCGAACAGTCTTTTTTTTATATAGAAATGCTTCTCCCTGTGCTCGCATTTCACTGCTTTATGTAATAACTAGATGGTTTAATTACATGACGAAGATCTACCCTAACAGGCTTGGTAATGTACTAAAGTGGCTTTTGCTAAGCACACAATCCACTGTGTGGGCTGGACAAGGCCCAGCAGGGCTAGAAGGCAGGCCGGCAGCCAGGCGACGCACGCGCCGTGGGCTGGACACGCACTTCCGGAGAGAGAAGGGAGGGGTGCTTGGTTCGTGGGTGTGTTCTCACGTGGAGCTGGGTTAAGGATCTTCCACTGAGCCCTCACCTCGTGGTGCTACTGCTGGGAAAATCAGAGATAAGGACTTGCCAACAGTTCTTATTATTTACCTTATTACACGGGGCAGGCCGCTTTCCCTGTCAGCCATGGATGCTGGCTCTAAAATGACCTCCCAGGAGACCATTTCATTCTGATAAAAAGAATACTGCTTTACATTGCTGGACCACTAGACGATCCCTGTGGAGCATCTGTGGATGGGACACCATTGCTTGTTTTTGCTTTTTAAGTTTTTATTCATTTCAGATAGGGAGGGAGAGGGAGAGAGGAAGAGGGGGAGAGACCGAGAAACGGAGGGAGGGAAGGAGGGAGGAAGGGAGAGAGGGAGAGAGGGAGAGAGAGAGGGAGAGAGAGAGGGAGAGAGAGAGGGAGAGAGGGAAGGGGGAGGGAGAGAGAGAGGGAGAGAGAGAGAGAAACATCAATGATAGAGAGAATCTTCAGCAGCAGCCTTCTGCACGCCCCTATGGGGGATCAAGCCGGACACCTGGGCATGTGCCCTGACCTGAAATCAACCCTTGACCTCCTAGTTCATAGGTCAACACTCAACCACCCAACATCACAGCTGGGCTACCATTAATCTTTCCTATGAGTTGACAAAAGTAGAGAAGAGACTGTCACTGTGCCCACTCCACACGAGGCAGGTGAGATCCAGGGCCCCGCAGGCACCTGCCTGCCGTCTCCAGGAACAGAGGGAGCAGGGCCAGGACGACAGAATTCCCCCTCTCGAGAGTTCACAGTCCCTGACATAGGTGCTAGCGCCTATCTTGCTGCTCATCACGTGTGTGACTCTGGAAGCAGTGCAAGTACTCAGTGATGTGTGAGGCTGCAGGGACACAGATCTTCCCGTGAAATAAACCAGGTCACAAGAGAGGAGCCTTGATGGATCCACGCAGCTCCCTCCACTGACCCTGTCCTTCCACAGGAAACCCTGCAGCAGACCTCCAGCCCCGAAGCCTCAGGCTCTGCTTCCGAGGCCTTCCAGGCCCACACAGTTGCAGATGTGCGGAGGGCGAGCCTCCTCTTACAGCGACTGAGCCATCACAGAGGAGGCAGCAGGAGGGGTGCCAGCTGTGCGGGCAAGTCATTTCACATGGCCGAGCCTCAGTCAACACGGAACACTATTCTGTCTATCTCACGGGGCTATTGTAAAATTAGTTATCTTTACAAATCTATGGGAAAGGCCTATGTAAGGCAGGGAACCTTCTAGGCAGTTCTTCATAAGGGAAAGTACTCAGGGCTTCCTTGGGGTGAGTATTACTGCTGTTACTAGCAAACGTTCATGCACCACACTCTTTAATTTAACAGTAAAAACAGACATCAGGCCCAGCTGGTGTGGCTCAGTGGTTGAGCGTCGATCTATGAGCCAGGAATTCACAGTTGGATTCCTGGTCAGGACACATGACTGGGTTGCAGGCTCGAACCCCAGTACGGAGTGTGCAGGAGGCAACCAATCAATTATTCTTTCTCGTCACTGGTATTTCTCTCTCTCTCACCCTCTCTCTTCCTGAAATCAAATATATATATATATATATATATATATATATATATATATATATATATATGTATGTCTGTGGCAGAGTATAGCCTTATCATCTTCATATTATGCAGTTCAGGCAAAACTAAAGAACAACAACGCCCACAGAGCTCTGAGAAGCCACCGGGGGTATTTCCACCTGGTGGAGGAGAGGCCCACCCTTCCTCACAGATAGCATCATATCAGAAGGCCCTTGGATGTGACATTAGTTCCGGGAGCAGACACTGCGAACAGACAGGTCCCCTGTGCAGGCACCTGGACACCCACCATCTGCTGGCCGAGGCCTGGAGAGCCCTTCCCCACCTGCTCTCGCATGAAACCCATGTCCTGCACCCTCTGATGAATGCCTGCCAGGTCCCCAAGCCCCCATCGTCCCGAGATTGAATGACTGCAGCACAACTGTACTTTCCTGTACGCCAGGAGTCGGAGCCATCAGGCAGCGTAATATATCCCCCTCTGAAGGGAAGAACAAACACCCTGGGAGCAAGTTATACCTACAATTTCTGCACCAAAGAAACGTGTCTATGGGTCAATGTCTCACAACATGAATAAATGCAAAAGGACCAAAATGACCTCCGCTGTGACTTGTATTATAATTCACAAGGCCGTTTGCTCAGACGCGGGAGGTCGGCAGCCTGCCGTCCGGGAGAAGACGAGGTCACGGGGAACAAGAGAAGAGGCAGGTCCCCCAGGTCAGGTTTTTACAAAAGACATCCTCCTACAAATGACAAGAGCCCTGCCCTGTCAGCCTGCCTGTTTGGAACCGGGATTTTGATTTCCTCCCGTCTACAAGCTCGTGCTGGCCAAGCGCCAGTAAGTCAGGTAATTCGTTCACCCCCTCCATTCCCACATTGACAAAGCGTCTGCGACACCACAGTCCCTTTCCATGGAGCAGCCTAAAGCCCCGTCGGGAGACAGGTGAGGAAAGATGAAATCACCGTGCAAAGAGCTTAAGTAGGAGGGTTAGGACAGCACCTCCTAAGCTCAGCCTGGAAGGTTCAGGGAAAACTCCCAGGAATCGTCACATCCCCGCTGAGAGCTGGAGCATGAGCAGCAAGAAGCAGAATTGAGAGGAGAAATGTTCAAGCAGAAGAAACAGCAGAGGCAGAGACTTAGCACCACGGTTCCCAAACTGTGTGCCAAGGTGCCCCCGGGTACCCCAGGAATCCCACTGGGCAGGGAAAGATTTTTTTCAGATATTTTCCAATTCTCAGAGAAGTACAGTGATTCTCAGCATCTGCCAGACCCTGCCTGAGCTGCCTGCTCAAGGCAGCCCACGGTTTTGTCATCAGACAGTAGTACTACAGACCATTTAAAAAACAACAACAACAACTGGGTTTTCAGAACTTGCTAAGATAAAAAACAATCACCACATGGAAATCAACATGCCTCAGTGTCCAGTCCAATTCCAAGGTCTGAGAAGTTGTGCGGTGCCCAACAGATAAACATCCCATAAACAAATCCCCGTGGTTATTTAAGAGGGAAATGAAAAAGTTCTTCACTTTTTTTCAAACAGCTACTAACCTGTTACAGCATAAACATCGCTAGGACATTAATCACTGGAATAATTAGGTATTTCATTTGGCCTGTGGGCCGGGTGAAAACACTTTCTAAGACACCGAGGGCCCCAAGAAATGAGAAAATGGGGGCATGTGTGGTGCAGAGGCCAGAGGGCCTAGCGCTCACAGTGGAGGTCAAATACGCGCATTCGACCAAGTCACTTCGCCGCCCAGGGCAAGGGGAGGCCCAGCCAGAGAAGCTGCTGGGAAGACAGATGGGCGGATCCCCTAGAGTCTCGCAAGCACATGGAAGAGCTCGGCCTTCGTGCGAGGCCAGCGGCAGCCACACGAGAGTTGTGAACTGCCCTGTTGCACCAAATGCACGCCCCCCACCCCCACCCCGGGAGCCTCACTGGACTCCCAGAATGCCCGCATGGCACAACCTTGTGTGACTGCTGCCCGCCGCATCCACACTGGGCAGTGAGGGCCCGAGCCAGGCCCGTGCCCGTGAAAGCCATTCTGAGGTCTGTGCAGAATGGCTCGCTGTTTCCCTTCATCCGCTGAACCGACCCGAAAGCTCGAGGCAAAGGGTGAAAGGCTTTACAGACAAAAGCCATCATTATCTGGCATCTAGACACGCGCTTCATATTCTAAATAAGTAGTCCACCTACAGGGACCCGGAGTCCTGCCTCGACCCCTCACCGGGCCGGCTGTTAACACGGCCCTTCCTCTTTCTGTATTATTGCCTGAGCTAATGCTGCTTTATTCCTCTAATCCCCAAACCAAGTCCCGACACAAAGAGAAAGAGCTTCCTGGGAAATGTGACTGCTTCACGTCAAGAACATCTGATGGGTTCGGCGCGCCGAAGCAACCTTTCTTGTCATTTCTCTGAAGAGCCCTCTGAGGTTTTCAAGAATGCTGACTTCTTACGAATGCTTGACTGCATGGGTGATGTGTTTACCAATCAAATAAAGAACACTGAAGACATAGCTCCAAGTGCATTTTATATACGAGGAAGGGTTGTTCTTTAAAATGGGATGCTGAAGAAAAATTTCTTACCAGGCTTAGAAAAGCTCTTTATCAATCTAAAGCGAAACTGGCTGCATCCCCTATGTCTCTGGCAGTTCCTGAAGTTAGAAAGCGGTGGGAGGCTGGGTACTCAGAAACAGGCACGCCCCCTCTAGGCTTTGGAGGAGAATGAAGAGAGCCATTGGAAAGGAGGGCATGGAGGGAGCCCACCTTACACAGATAGGACGGAAATTGTCGGGGGACCAGGGCCGTGGGCCTGCCCCAAGCTCCCCCCAGGAAAATCTTCTAGCTCTGAGAATTGCAGCCAGAAAAGCGATCTTATGTTTATTAGCCTTCCCACCTCACTACTCGGGGGTCCAGGAGGAGGGAACTCTATGTTGCACAGCAACCGGCCTGGCCTCTCATCCCAGCTGTCACTCACCCTGCCCCCTTCCAGGGGAGGGGGCTAATGAGTCTGCTCTGCTGCTAAGATGGTTTCATTTGGGGGAGGAGATACCTCTGTCTACCTGGTTGAGACACATTCTCTAAGTGGTTTTAACGAAAAAGAAACAGCTTTACCTCTCTCTGCCTGGCCCTGTCCGTTCTCATCTCAGACACAGAAGGAAGCAGTATTAGTTATCGATCCCTAGAACCTCAGCACTGGCAAGGCACCGAGAGTCAAGTTGGTTAGTAGTAAGGTGGACCTGACAGACCACAAATCCTCTGCATTTCACAAACGCTTACGGTGCCCCTGTGATGTGCTGGGGACACCCGGTGAGAAAGGCCGATAGAGTCTCTTCGGTGCTATTTCTACTATTTCTAGTTCATCAGGACGACAATCGACTCCTCCAATCAATGACTTAGTTCTAAGTGTGATAAGGATGAAGTGCTGTGAGAGTTGTAGTAAGATTCTCAGCTCCGGTAAACAGCTTCACCAGTAGGCCGGCCTGAGATCCAAGCTCTCCCTCATTCCCAGATGTACCACGGCAACCCCCTCATCATGCTCGCACCCCAGCCACTTCACTTCCCCATCCGCAAGTCCACATCCCAAACTCCCGTGACTGCTGCAAGTAGCCTTCCAGCTGACCCATGTGGACCCACTCTAGTATAGAAATTATTTTTGCGTTAAAACACACATAACATAAAAAAATTACGCCTCAGCCATGTTTAACTGTACAGTTTGGGAACATGAAGTACATTCACGCTGCCGCCAATGATCAACACATCCATCTCCAGAATTCTTTTCATCTTGCGAAACTGAAAACTCTCTACCATTCGCCACTGACTCCGTCCCCACCCGTCCTTCAGCCCCTGGTCACCACCCTCCACTTTCTGTCTCTGTGACTAACTATTCTAGGAGCTGCATGGAAGTGGTGTCACACAAACTGCCTTTTTTCTGACTGGCTTACTTCCCTTGGCATGCTGTCCTCGCCTTGGACGGTTTTAATTCCCATTCCAAGCATGTCTGCTAGCATCTGGTAGGGTAGCAAAGAATTTTTGTTCCTTTGTATCGTTTAACAAGTTAACACAAGAGCAGGACCTGACTTGTACGAGTTCAGAAAGGGCATGTCCAAAAAAGTGAGATTTCATCCAGTAACTGACGAACGAGAAAGATGGCTCCGGGGGGAAAAGGAAGAGGTAGAAGACCCGAGACAGGAGGGGAAGGAAGCCCGAGGTGACAAAGAGGTCGGTACACTCGGGAACCTGGAGGAGAAGCGAACAACCCAGCACAAAGGCCAGAGGGGGAGGAAAGGCGGACATGGGGGGACCCAGGGGAAGGGCTGTTGGATGTGCAGGACCCAAAGGCCTTGGCGAACCGACGCTCTCCAATTCCTGGAAGTTGTAGTGTAAATGGGACCTTACTTTTGAGGGACTTGCCAGGTTGTCTCTAACTATCCAAGACCGCTCCCTTCAACCAACAACTCTATGCAGGATGATGACTAATTTCTCATATGCATGATTTCAAATCATCTTGCCCCTTCCCCTCCCCCCTCTCCCCCACCCCTGGCTCTCTGAAGTAGGCCTTCTCTCCAATGGCGAGGACAGTAAATCGAAGCTAAGGCAAAGCAAGCAACTGGCCCAAGGTCATCAGGCGGGTATATGACAAAGACCGAGGCTTGGACAGAGATCGGTCGTCAACAGCCAGGCCGTGATCACCAACCATGGCTCCTGTGAAGCCTGGGGTGCTGGGCTTGTTTTTCTGAATGCTCATTTAAGTTCTCATTCCAAAAGACAGTTCCGTGGTTTGCATGCATTACAGACACCAGCAGTAAAAGTTGTAGGGTGATATTTTGGTAACAAAAAATAGTTTTTGCATAAAACATCAAAAAGTGGCTCGTGCAGATCTGCTGCTCACTCTGCTGGCTGAGAGAATCGGGCCATCGCTTGCAGCTTCCCCCGAAGAGGCCAGATTGTGGGGATGGAACCAGGGAGAGGAGCCAGTCAGACACAGGTGGAGAGTCCTCAGGGAAATGTCACTGCCCACACGCAGTTCTTGGCAAGGGGAGACAGTGGGCTCCACCTACCCGGCGGATGGCTGCAGACGCAAAGGCCCAAGAAAACAGCCAGCCAGCTACAAACGGTTTACAAGAAAGTAAAGGAGAACTGAGGGTGGCACAAAAGATACCAGGCCCACAAGTGAAAAGCCAAAAGACGTATTAAAATCAATAAAAAAATAAAACACACACACAGGAATAAGAGAAGGATGTTTTTTAATGTTTTAAAGAATAGTTTAGGGAGGAAACAAGATGGTGGCATAGGGTAGACACCGTATATGCAGCTGTGAACAGCTATTTCAGAAAAACCACAAAAAGAACACACGGACACCACTCGCACCCACAGGACGGCTGGCTGAGTGAAAATCCTACAACTAGAGAAGAGTCTGAGACTCAGAGGAGTGGCGGAAGCAAAGTACAGAGGTATGGAGGCGCGTGCACGAGCTCGGAGAAGGGCTGGTACCGGAGGTCGCGGTTCTATTCCAAAATGGAGAGAGCCACAAGCTCCCAGTGGCTCTGAACTCCAGTTCCAGGTGAGTTTCTGAGGTCCCACAGACACCCAGAGAAGGGGGACTGACTGGCACCTGGAGGAAATCCAGAGCAGGTTTCTCTCAGCGTTGCTTACAGCAATTACGCGGGACACAGAGACCTGGTGTCTCTCAGCACAGGGCTGAGAAGCGCCATAGCTATTTGCTCCGCCCCGCCCGGCGAACTCCCTGAGGCCCCGCCCCTCCCAAGTGCGTCAGAGGCTTCTGCAGCAACACCTCCTTAAAGATATAGGAGCCAGCCTCACCCAGTGGCCAGAGAGGGACTAACCTAAACAAAACAGATCCACAAGGAACACACTCGGGGCAGATGCAGTGAGCATAAAAGCTCCACTGAAACAACTCTTGCCCCATAAGGGTGTCTCCAGCACA
>PVJC01020828.1:0-28775 GCA_004026665.1 Murina feae
CAGAGCCGCTGGGAGCTTGTGGCTCTCTCCGTTTTGGAAAAGAACCGCGACCTCCGGTACCAGCCCTTCCCCGAGCCCGTGCGCGCGCCTCCGTACCTCTGTACTTTGCTTCCGCCGCTCCTCTGAGTCTCAGACTCTTCTCTAGTTGTAGGATTTTCACTCAGCCAGCCTTCCTGTGGGTGCGAGTGGTGTCCGTGTGCTCTTTTCGAGGTTTTTCTGAAATAGTTGTTCACGGCTGCATTTACGGTGTCTACCCTATGCCGCCATCTTGTTTCTCCTGCCCTTGGTATTTTAATTATGATGTGTCTTGGTGTGGTCCTCTTTGGATTCCTCTTGTTTGGGATTCTCTGTGCTTCCTGGACTTGTAAGTCTATTTCTTTCACCAGGTAAGGGAAGTTTTCTATCATTATTTCTTGTTTTCAATATCTTACTCTCCCTCTTCTTCTGGCACCCCTATAATTCAGATGTTGTTACGCTTGAAGTTGTCCCAGAGGCTCCTTACACTGTCTTCATATTTTTGGATTCTTTTTTCTTTTGGCTTTTCCGGTTGGGTGGGTTTTGCTTCTTCATATTTCAAATGTTTGACTTGATTCTTGGGATCCTCTCTTCCGTTGTTGGATCTTTGTATGTTATTCTTTATATCAGTCAGTGTATGCTTAATTTCTAGCTGGTCCTTTTTCATATCCTTGAGGGTCTCACTAAATTTCTCAGAGGTTTCTAGAAGATTCTTGAGGACCCTTATAACCGTAGTTTTGAACTCTATATCCAGTAATTTGCTTTCCTCCATTTCATTTGTGACATGTTTCTTTGTCCCTGCATTTTGGTTGTTTCCCTGTGTTGATAGAGTGTCTTTGTGTGCTAGGTGTCCTATAGGGCCCAGTGGCTAAGCCTCCCCAATTACCTGAGCTGGATGTTCTTGGTGCACCCCTTTGTGGGCTGTGTGCACAGTCTTATTGTAGTTAAGCCTTGATTGCTGTTGGTATCACTGGGAGGAATTGACCTCCAGGCCAATTGGCTGTGGGGACCAGCTGTGTGTACAATGGAAGAACTGCTGTGCTAGAGACACCCTTATGGGCAGGACTTGCTTCAGTGGGGCTTTGGTGCTCACTGAGTCTGCCCCTTGAGTGTGTCACTTATGGATGTGAAGAGTTGCCATCTAGTATGGTCTCACACTGACTGCTGGGTACACTGTCTTTTGGATCTCCAAGGAGGTGCAAAGTCAGCCACTGCCTGAGGCCATCCAGCAGGAGCTACAGAGAGATCTGCAGATTCCTCTTCTTTGGTTGGGGTTCGGAAGTGCCCAGATGAGGCCCAGCTGTAAAGCAATGCAGGCTGCCGCTTCTGGGCCTTATGCTTTCTTTTGGAAGCTTTGGAGCTCTCTGACCCAGCTGCAGTTTGCTAGGTTTTAGGTTGCAGAAGGACAGGCCATTCATATGCAAAAGCTACTGTGCACAGCTTGGGTGGGGTTGTAAGTTGGGTGGGACAAGGGTCTCGGAATCACCAGGGTAGAGCAAACAGTAATGGCTGCCAGTCAGCCCTGCCCTAGAGAGGTCCCAGGGTGTCTGTGTCCTGCAGGCCCGTGCAGGAACAGTGATCGCTGCAAGCACCTCTGATAGAAAGCCAGGATGCTCTTAAAAGACATCTATAATATAGATTCTATGGCGTTAGATTGAACCACATCTTTATGGTGCACTCACGAAAGGGTGCACCAAGAGCATCCAGTAGCCAGGATCCTCGTGTTTCAGTCTGATGCCAAACAGATTCTCCCGGTATGAGTTTGGGTCCCCAGAGTCTTGCCCAGAACTAGAGGTCAGAGCAATCAGGAGCTTGTATCTCCCTCTCGATTGAAAAACAACAACAACAGTGGCCCTGACCAGTTTGGCTCAGTGGATAGAGTGTCAGCCTGTGGACTGAAGGGTCCCAGGTTCAATTCCAGTCAAGGGCATGTACCTTTGTTGCGGACACATCCACAGTAGAGAGTGTGCAGGAGGCAGCTGATCGATGTTTCTCTCATCGATCTTTCTGTTTATCTCTCTCCCTTCCTCTCTGTGAAAAAATCAATAAAAAAAACAACAGTGCACCCAGTTGCCAACCCTTTTTGGGCGCACCTCCGCACCTGGCACCTCCTACCAGTCTTAATGCACTTTTTTCTTTCCTTCTAGTTGTAGAATTTCCACTCAGCCAGCTTTCCTGTGGTTTTGCCTTTTAGTTGTAGTTTGATGTGGTTGTGAGAGGCAGCAAGTACAGGTGTTTACCTACGCAGCCATCTTGGTTCTTCTCCACTGATATTTTTAAAGAAAGTGGAAGACAAGGGGTAAGAAAGAGAGAAACATCAATGTGGGAGACACATTGATTAGTTGCCTCCTGCAACCTGACCAGGGCTGGGGATTAAGCCTGTAACGGAGGTACAGCCTTTGACTAGAATCGAACCCAGGACCCTTCAGTCCATGGGTCAATGCTCTAGCCACTGAGAAAACTGGTAGGGCCAGAAATGGCAAATATTAACTTGAGTTATATTAGATTGCAGGTATGCAGCCATGTTGATACATAAAATGGCAGTTTCACACAGTTGAACCTCATAGTTCAGTATAACTACTTCAATGGTCAGTGGGGAATAAAAAGACTAATAGGAAAAGGAGTAATAGGAACTAAAGGGAGGCTAGAAAGTACAGTGGGGCAAGACCGGCCTGCCTCACACTTCAACAGCCAGGAGTTGATGCTGCGGACAACAGGGCACCACATGAGGTTTTAAAACAGAGGTAGAATCTGACTCTTGTTTCCTCTGAAACTACAGATAATAGTAGGATCTACCCCCTAAGGTTGTTTTGAGGATGAAATAACCCATGCAAAGCATGCAGCCCAGCTTGAAAAATGGCGTTAGATTGAACCATATGAAATAAGTGCTCAAAAAGATAGTTAAAATGAACTAGACTCGGCTTTTGTTCTGCCAGGGTACACAACTTGGGGGGAGGGGGCACAGTGAAAAGTATCCTGTTAATAGGATATTCTGAATAATAGTGACAGCTAGCATTTAATGAACACTTACTAGGCCAAATGAATTGTATTAAGGGTGTCCCAGCCCTGGCCTTGGAAAGCGTATACACCCACAGAGCTTCCCAAATCCATCTCTTGAGCTGCCTACTAGTGCCTCCCTCATAACAAGAGCTCTTCCAGACACTCAGAAAATGCTCTGTATTCCCACTGTGTGCCTAGGCAAGTGGCTCCTGCAGGATAGACAGGGAGAAACGTGACTGGAGGTGTTGGAGGCAGTGGAGGTAGCACATAGAATCTATATTATAGACTAGGGGCCCGGTGCACAAAAATTTGTGCACTCAGCGGGGGTGGGGGGGTTGTCCCTCAGCCTGGCCTGTGCCCTCTCGCAGTCTGGGACCCCTCAGGGGATGTTCACCTGCTGGTGTGCCTGGCCAGCCTGGGTGAGGGACTGATGGCTATTTGCAGGCTGGCCAAGCCCCCCAGTGTGGACCCTCACCCCATTGGGGTGTGGCCAGCCTGAGTGACAGGCTGAGGGCCGTCTTCAGGCTGCCCACATCCCCTTCAGGGTTCGGGTCCCTACTGGGGTACCTGGCCAGCGGTGAGGGGTTGAGGGCTGTTTTCAGGCTTTCAGGCTGCCCACAGCTCCCATTGACTTAAGGTCCCAGCGAGGCTGGCTGGAATCAGGTTTCTGGGGTTTATTTATCTTCTATAATTGAAACACTGTTGCTTCGAGCATAGGCCTAGGCAGGTAAGGAAGCCTCCTGTTTGTTTCAGCTCCGTGGCTTCCATAATTGAAACATTGTTACGGTGAGCAGAGGTTCAGCCAGCCTAGGCAGGCAGTTGCAATGGAAGCCTACTGTTTACTCTAGCTCTGTGGCTGCAGTCATCTTGGCTGGGTTAATTTGCATACATCCGTTCTGATTGGCTGGTAGGCATGGGTTGGCTGGTGGGCATGGCTTATGTGTCCCAGAGAGATGGTTAATTTGCATATTACTCTTATGCTAGAGTTAGATTAGAAGCCTTTTCCAGTGCTTTGCCTACAGGGGCGGGAGAAATGAGACAGTGCTGAAGCAGCTGATGCAGAGAGGGGATAACTGATCCAGAGCTTGGGAGGAGCTGGCTCTAGAGATAGGATCGCCTGGCTGGCCTGCTCAGTGGTTAAGGGTCCACTGAGGGTCGGATCCCTGCTCAAGGGCCCCTACCTGGGTTGCAGGTTCCATCCCGACCCGTGGGCGCATGTGCGAGGCGACCAATGGATGTGCCTCCCATTGATGTTTCTCTCCCCTTCCCACCCTCCCTTTCACTCTCTCTGGAGAGCAATAGAAAAATTACCCTCGGGTGAGAATAAAAGACAATACATGTGAGGACAACTGGGTCCTACGGGTCTCACGATTAATCACGGGGTTGTTGGGAGGATAAAATATGAGGGTAAAGAAAAATGCAAAGTTCACTCCGTGGAGAGCGCGCGCAGGGGTGAGAGCCTGACGCACCCGCTCCTCCCGCCCCCCACTTTGCACATGCGCAGTGCGCCCAGGTCGCGTCTGCCCGAGTCAGTCTCGCGAGAAGAGCCATGCAGGCACTAAACATGGCGCCTCCCAGCCCCGCGGAGGCCAAGGCCCCAAGCCCCTCGAGCGTGGCCAAGTCCGAGGAAGAGATGGTGCTGCCGGGATTTCCGGATGCAGACAGTTTCGTGAAGGTGCGTCCGCGGGGCCTCGGGCAGGGGGCGGGGGAGCACCGGGAGCCGCCCGCGGCCGGTCGGGAGCAGGCCTGGGCCCTCTCGGCGGCCGGCCCCCGGCCGCGCGCGCACCTCCGCGGAGCCCGGCGCAGGGCACAGTCCCTCACTAAACCCTCCGGGGATGGGACGGGGTCTCACGCGGACCACCGGGGGCCGCCCCGCTCCCCAGAGCCCTCTCTCTGCTCCCAGGAGAGCCCTCCCCGCACGGCCAGGGCTTCCTTGTCATCCGGGTGTCCCAGCTCTCGGACCTCGCCCCGTCCCCGCCGGAGCCACCCACCCAGCTCCGCGGCGGGGCCCGGCCGCCGGATGTTTCCCACGCGGGCCGGCACCCCCTCCTTCCTGGGATGGCACCTCTCCCCGTCCTGGGCGTCATCCCAAACCTGAGCGACTGGCACCTGTTCCAGTGGCCAGCGACTCTTCCTCATGGCACATGGTCCAAGGCCTCTGGAAGGAACACACAGGCTTCATTTCCATCATTCGTGCAGCGCTGCTCAGCGAGGAACAAACATAACCGAGGCGTAACCGCCTCGTGCATGGCTCGTGCAAAACCATGAAACTGAAATCATGTGTAAGGTAGCCCTTCCAACTCCCCACAGCCCCGCCCACGTGATGTCCACTGTGTTATTAGCAGATGTTATTATTAACTCATTTGTTTGGCTTTGAGTAAGTTTCTGGACCTCTAGCCATGGTCCTGATTGGCAGCGTTCATGCTCATCTGTGGAGCGGCTGCGTACCCCGCCGTAAGTCAAGCTTCCACTTCCTTCTATATATATAGAGAGGGAGATAGAGATAGAAACATCAATGAGAGAGTAATTCATTGGCTGCCTCCTGCACACCCCCTGCTGGGGATGGAGCCCACAACCCGGGCATGTGCCCTTGACCGGCATCAAACCCAGGACCCTTCAGTCCACAGGTGGATGTCCTATCCACTGAGCCAAACGAGCTAGTGCTCTCTTTTCTTTCTTGGGAAACATCTATTTCACAACTCACAATGAAGTCATCTGTGTTATCTATGACAGCAGTGTCAGGTTTTTCCTCTCATTATCACACCATTAAAATAGAGGACTGCTTGGCACAACCTGAACCATAAACAGAAGTCCAGTTGTGGGCAGTAGCCGTTACCAATTGGTCATCCAGAAGACCTATGCTGTGCTTATACTGGTTTTAAATGCTTGCCCAAATGAAAACACAAAAATAAATTCCTGTAGAAAGCTCGTGGATCAGAGTGAGCAGTAATAGTAGGTATCCTGAGTAGATTTTATGAGTTTTTGTAATCCTCTCAACAACTTAAGGGGTGGGTACTTTTGTGATGCTTGTTTGTCAAAGGAGGAAACTAAGGTTCAAATAAATGAAATAACTTAAGATCTCAATTAGTAGATAGCAGAGTCAGGATTCAAACCCAGACTGTTTTGAATACTGGTGTATTATATACGTACTAGAGGCTCAGTGCACGAAATTCGTGCAGGAGGTAGGGCCCCTAGCACTGCTGGCCACCCTCTGGGGCCTTCCTTCATTCTGTGCCGCCACCTGGTGGTCACTGCATGTCATAGCAAGTGATGGAACTCCTGGTTGAACTCCAGATGGGACACTTTGCATATTATTAGGCATAGATAGATAGATAGATGATAGATTTGTTCTTTCATTCCCCACTCTTCCAAGAATGTAAGCTCCAGAGCTTGGTTTCGTCTTCACCATTGTATCCTGAGAGCCTGGGGTAAAATCGACACCAAATGAATATTTGTGAGATTGTACGTCTTTATCATCTAACACAGGTGGGGGACGTCCAGCTTGTGGGCACTGTAAGGCCGGAGAAGTCCTTTGGTCTGGCCCTGCCAAGGCATTAGTAGAGAGTTAGTTAAGTGTCTGACCAAATAGAGCAGGCTCATTTTCAGGTTGATGGTTTTGTATGGCCCGCGAATGATATTACATGTACTCAAAAGGCCCTCGGCAGGAGAAAGGCTCCCCACCCCTGCTCTAGCACAATGTGTTCTGTATGTAGATGTTTCAAAACATGTCTGTTTTTCTGGTTTTTGGCAGTTTGCTCTAGGGTCAGTAGTGGCCGTCACCAAGGCATCTGGGGGCCTACCACAGTTTGGCGATGAGTATGATTTTTACCGAAGTTTTCCTGGCTTCCAGGTGTTTTGTGAAACACAGGGAGACAGGTTGCTTCAGTGGTAAGTACTAAATACTGTTGTTGTTTTTCATGTTTAAAGAAATGAATATAGTTTCCTGAAATGTGTGTGGGTTTTATTTACCGTAATTTCCTGTGCTATAAAAAGCTATGAAGTGTAAAAATGAAACAATGGATTTTGATTTTATATAGGACTTGGAAGCCTGGATTCAAGATTCTTTCACACAAGTCGCAGAGTCACAAAAGTTAGCTTTCTTTTTTTCTTTTTCTTTTTTTAATATATTCCATTGATTTTTTCACAGAGAGGAAGGGAGAGGGATAGAGAGCTAGAAACATCAGTGAGAGAAAAACATTGATCAGCTGCGTCCTGCACACTCTGAACTAGGGATGTGCCTGCAACCAAGGCACATGCCCTTGACCAGAATCGAACCCGGGACCCCTGAGTCCACAGGCCGACGCTCTCTCTATCTACTGAGCCAAACTGGTCAGGGCAAGAGTTAGCTTTCTGATAAGGTTTTAGAGCAGACAATACACAAACACTGGTCTAGCCGTTGCATGACAGATTTAGAAAATGTTTTAGATTTTATGTTAAAACGATGACTGCAGAATACATTATTTACATTGTATTATATATTTTTTAGAATTCAGAGGCAGCTTTGAAGTAATTTCTTCCACCCCTTCAATTAACAGATGAGTCTTAGTGAGATACAGTGAATTTCCCAAGGCCACACAATTTTGTTGTTGTTTGTTTTTGTTTTATTTTTTATTCTTAGGAAGGGAGAGAAAGAGAAACATCTATGTGAGAGCAGAATTCAATCAGCTGCCTCCTCCATGGCCCCTACAGGGGATCGAGCCCGCAACCTGGGCATGTGCCCTGACAGGAATCGAACCAGCAACCTTTCAATGCATTGGACGATGCCCAACCAACTGAGCCACACAGGCCAGGGCCACACAATGTTTTCAATAAGAGTGCAAGTTTTATTAGTTCCATCATAAAGTATTAGTAATAGTCTGAGCCAAGCCTTTCAAGCTTTCTTCAAGATTGTAAATAAATGAATAAAAGTATATAAACTAATCTTGGTTTTCTTGTCCTTAGCATGAGCAGGGTAATGCAGTACCACGGATGTCGAAGCAATATTAAGGATCGAAGTAAAGTGACTGAGTTGGAGGACAAGTTTGATTTACTAGTTGATACCAATGATGTTATTCTGGAAAGAGTGGTGAGTATTGCGCCTTACTCTTAACTAACAAATGAAGAGCTTTTGTATTATCAGAAAATTTAAAAAAAAACAAGCACCTTAGGAATTGAAAAGAAAGTTTAGCATTTCCTGCCTGTAATATTCCTTTCTTCTTATAGTTGGCTTTTTCCAAAAAAACCCCCAAAAAAACAAAAAAAACGCAATTGTGTTCAAGATTATCACTTCAAAATATCACTGCCCAGTGGAACCCTATTTTTAAAGTGCCTTATTATAAACTTACCTTCCAGATTTGCAAATCTTGTTCATATTGTAAGAGAAGAGGTCTCTGGATGCAAAGCCCAACCAAAACTTATTCTATTTTTACTGTTATTCACAATCTGCTAAACACTCTGAGTCACATGATTGGAAGGGTATGTGGATCATTTGATCTAGCTTACTGCCTTTACACAGAACTCTACAGCAGATTATTATTTACAGAAATACACAGGGATTATCCAAAACAAATCCAGCCCTGTGAAGGTGCTGCAGATATTTAAATCAGACTCTCCTGTCCTATGAAGTCCTCTCTTCATAGCCTGAATGCCCACAGGTATTTACGTGGTTTCTCGTATCTTCTGATTTCATGTCTTACCATGCTACCACTTGTCACCTGAGTGCACTACTGTTAGTGGTGCCCCACCTGATACTCTGTGTCTGCTTCTATAGTACAGAGTACGTCAGGACACTTTTCATCCTCATTGCAAATACCGCCCTTCTGTGTTTAATATCTGCAGTCTAGGGTCTTTTTAATTATTTTGGTGAGCCACGTCACACTGTTAAATCATGTTTGAAGTTTCGGCCAATGCAGAACTATAAAGAGAGTTGAACAAGAGTCGGGAATGGCTGATATCTGTCCTGTCTTTGAGCAGATAATGCTTTAATTGTCTGCTCTTATATGTATATTAGGGACACGGTGCATGAAATTCATGCACAGGTAGGTGGAGGAGGGAGAGAGCAGGCGGGGAGGTCCCTCAGCCGGACTTGCACCCTCTCCAATTCGGGAGCCCTCAGGAGATGTGCTACTGATGGCTTGGGCCCACTCCACGTGGTTCTCTGCTCTCTGCCAGGCCTATCTGCTCCACACCACGGGGATGGGCAAGCAGGCCCTGCTGGGTGCCACCTGCAGGGTCCCCGATGACTCGTGCCCCCTAGTCCCCTCATCCTCAGCTGCCACCCCAGCTGGCCGCTGCCTGCAGGGGTCCCCATTGCTGGCTCCCCCTCCTCCGCAGCCGGCGCCCAGCAGGCTCTGTTGGGCGCCACAGGCAGCACCTGCTTATCTGCTTGGGGGGTTATCATGGCAACCTCCCAGCAGGTCCTGCTGGGTGCTGCCTGCGGTCTGATTGCCTGCTGGGCTCCCGTTGCCAGGGTAATGCTGCCAGCGTCCTGCCCTACCACTATGGGTGCCGCCATTTTGTCCTGGAGTGATGGTTAATTTGCATATCACTCTTTTATTAGATAGGATATTCTCAAATATCATTCTCTGAATATAGTTCTTAAACTTTTAGGTAATTAACTCTGATAACCCTGAAAAGAAGATACTGAGCTACTATCTCTTCCACTCTTAGGGTATTTTACTGGATGAAGCATCAGGTGTGAATAAGAATCAACAACCTGTCCTTCCCTCAGGACTGCAGGTCCCCAAAACAATCGTGTCCAGCTGGAACCGTAAGGTGAGGGCTCCTCACGTGCACTGCAGCATCTCATGTCAGCTTCGGCCCATTCTGGTTTGCATTTCTGTTCTAATTTGTTGGATGCAGAACTGGCCACTGCCTAACTCATTCTCATAAACAGATATACCTTTATTACACCTTCCTCTCTATTTTGCACACTGCCCTCCCCAATCTAACACACACATTCTTTTTTTTTTTCACACATTCTTAAATGAGTCGCTCTTGGAGGGCATAAATTAGAATTTATTCTTCTAATTCATTGAGTTTCTGTGTTATAAAGTACTAGAGGCCTGGTGCACAAAATTTGTGCACTGGGGGGGGGGGATCCCTCAGACATCTTTAGCACTGCCTCAGGCAGGAGAGGCTCTTGCCACCGCCCCTGCCCTTGCCAGAGGTGAGCCCAGCTTCTGTGTTGAGCATCTGCCCTCTGGTGGTCAGTGCGCATCATAGCAACCAGTTATTCTGCCATTTGGTCTATTTGCATATTAGCCTTTTATTATATAAGATTATATTCATTGATCATAGGCAGGAGAATATAACAAAAAAACAAAATCTGAAACTTTCCGGCTGCTTCATGCAAAAAACATCATCCGACCTCAGCTTAAATTCCGAGAGAAGATTGACAATTCCAACACTCCATTTCGTCCTAAAATCTTCATCAAGCCCAATGCCCAGAAACCCCTCCCTCAGGGTAAGTAGTGCACACTCTGCCTAACATAACTAATGAAGGGGAAAAGGTCTCCCTCCCACTGTCCTTTCTTTAAAGGGAGCCAGTAACCCTCCACACCAGACGGGGTGTAAATGTGTCTGCCCCTTTGTGATGTGTTTGTCACTGCTTGGGTCTCCAGTACTCTCCAGAGAAAGGCGGGAGTGCCCACAGGATCGGCCTGAGGACTTGGATGTCCCCGCTGCTCTGGCAGATTTCATCCATCAGCAGAGAACGCAGCAAGTGGAGCAGGACATGTAAGTGTTGGCCTCTCTGAACTTCATGATACATTTGCATTGTTGTTTTTAATTTAATTTATTGGGGTGACATTGGTTAATAAAATTATATAGGTTTCACCTGTATATTGTATTTCTCTACCACATTTTCTTATGTCAAATGTATCTTTATGTCACATTTGCACTCTGCTTTAATTTTGTAAAATGTCTAAATGAACACAAAGAATTTTTCACTTTATCTCCTGTTTGTGTTTGCGGAGGGCCTGCTCAGCGCCATCCTCTGTGGCCTTCGGTGCCATCCTAAGAGGTGGCAGTGGCTCCTCTCGCCATCGTACGGATGGGAAAACAGAATTAGAGATGCTGACTTCGCACAGAATTTTGACCCAAGTTTTCTTAAATTGTTCTTTCTCTGTACCAATCTGCTTTTCTTGTTAGGTGGGGGTTTGAACAGTAAACTAAGAATCACTAATAAATTAAGGAAAAGGCATTTTTCACTGGCAAAATAAGCATTTTGGAAAACCTTTGTTTAAAACAGACAAAAGGACTTCGTCCTCAGAATAAAGAAAGAGGGGATGAAAACTGTTCGTGTTGGTCGTTTTCTCACATATAGCCAGTCTGTCTGAGCACTGCTTCAGCCCCAGCTTTCCATTGCGAGGCCACAGGCTAAGTGCTAAAGAAACAAAGGTAATGAAGGCAGCCCTGCCCTCAAGGAGCTCAGAGACTCAGGATTTTCATACAAGTAGATGATGGAGGGACAGAAAAAAGACATTTGATCCACAACCGTATTTGCCCCACCCTTTCTCACTTCCCAGCTTTGTTATTCCAAACCACAGGGAGTTAGATACTTCACATTTTTGTATCATCCACAACACTGACCATACAGTCAGTCCTTTGCAAATGAGTGCTCCGATCTTTATAATAGATTTAATTGTCCTACTTTAGGGACAAGCGAGTATCACCTGAAATTTTCTTTTCTTTTAAATGCACTTCAGTTATCATTGAAATAATGATGCTTTTGCCCAGCCATTGTGACTCAGTGGTTGAGCATCAACCTAGAAACCAAGAAGTCTCTAGTTCCTTTCCCAGTCGGTGCATTCCCGGGTCATGGGTTCAATCCCCAGTAGGGGGCGTGCAGGAAGCAGCTGGTGTGTCTGTCTCTCCCTTCTCACTCTCCTCTCTAAAAAAACAATTTTTTAAATTGCTTTAAAAGGAGAAATAATGATGCTTTTTATATAGAGAAAATATTTTCACAATGGTCTTTTTTTCGTTTACTTTTACAAATTGGAGTAAAACAGTTTTTCCTTGAACCATGGAATTAGTAAAAAAATATTTTATTTTTGTTTATTTACTCAGGTTTGCACACCCTTATCAATACGAACTAGATCACTTCACTCCACCGGATTCAGTCCTTCAAAAGCCACAACCCCAGGTTAGCACCTAACTTACTTTATGGCTGGTATCTGAGTAGCCCAGGAAGAATCAAACAGTGAGATTAGTGGATATGATTTTGGCTTTCCCTACATATCTTTAAAATAGTAGGTTATGATGTTGTGTCGTTTATTGAACTCTTACTTCATTGTGTACTTTAGAGAAGGATGATTCTTAACATTCCTCTCTTTTTCTGCCTGGACTTTTGTGACCCAGTTATATAGGCCTGTGGGAGAGACACCTTGCCATTTTGTATCTTCCCTGGATGAGCTAGTGGAACTCAATGAAAAGCTCCTGAATTGTCAAGAATTTGCTATAGACCTGGAGGTAATTTGTAAATAGATTGGAGTGAAATTTTTTACATTTTCTGTGAATTCACCTACTCGAGAAATATAAAATTAATACTAATTTAAATCTATGCTTTGGAAAAAGTAATTAATCTTACAACTTGTTTCATAACTGACTCTTCAAAATCTGTAAATGGGCGCCTAGTAAAATCTGTTCTTCCTTCTTTCCGTGTGTTTAGCACCATTCTTACAGGAGCTTCCTGGGGCTGACCTGCCTCATGCAGATTTCCACTCGGACTGAAGACTTCATTGTTGACACCCTGGAGCTGCGAAGTGACATGTACATTCTCAACGAGAGCCTCACAGACCCAGCTATTGTCAAGGTCAGCCAGCCTTTTTCAGTCCTGCCTGTAAGCGCAAGACTTAAGTGCTTTACAGTTTACTGTTTTATTGTTTCAACATAGACCCAATAACACTGAGAGAAATCGTTGTAATTTCCTACACTAGGATACCACACACTAAACTGCTTTTGTTTCTAAACCTCTGTTAGAACAGCTAAGACTTAGCTCGTTACCACCCAGATAAATGTTAAATCATTTTAATGACTACGGCAATGAGCCTGTGCCATCAAGATTGTTTGAACTTAATGACTACCCTTAAAGCAAGCAGAGCCACTTCCTTAGAATCATTGTCTGTTAGCAGACTTTTAAGAGTGTGCAATTAGGAGTGTAGAAGGCTGGGGCCCCAATTAAAAGAAGCATTTAGAACACAACCCATCTTAATCTTCCTTCTGGCTTCTAATTCCAGTGTTCTGAAAACCTGGAGGCAGAGTTCACCTCAGAGCACAGGGGCCTTCACGCAGGGTGCTGCATGGCTCTGGTCTTGTTTGCAGGTCTTCCATGGTGCTGATTCAGACATAGAATGGCTGCAGAAAGACTTCGGGCTGTACGTCGTGAACATGTTTGATACCCATCAGGCAGCGCGCCTTCTTAACCTGGGCAGGCACTCGCTTGACCATCTGCTGAAACACTACTGCAATGTGGAATCAAACAAGCAGTACCAGCTGGCTGATTGGAGAATACGGTCAGTTTGCTCCAGACAAGGAAATATGGATATAGAAGTGGGTGTTCATTAACCTCATCCATGGAGACCTGTGTTCAGCCTATAACACTGAGTCTTGAGTTGAGCTGTTTCCATTGGCATAAGTGAAACTGGAACCGTAGAGTTGTGGAGGGCTGTGTACACTATGCTCCATGGAACAGTGGTTGAAAGAGATGTGCCATGTCAGCATTCGTCGTGACATCTCATTTGAAACGCAGATCTCCCTAATGGGATGGTTGTATATGTGTGAGAGGATCTTCCATAGGCATGAGAGTTCTAAGGCACGTGGTTGAACCTGGTCTGGTTGCTCAGCTGGTTAGAGCCTTATCCCAATAGGCCACGGTTTCGGGTTCTATCCCTGGTCAGGTTACATGCAAGAATCAGCCCATGTATGCATACGTAAGTGGAACAACAAATCCACGCTTCTTCCTTCCTCTCTAAAATCAATTAAAAAATAATATTAAATCAATAAGTGAAATTTTAAAAAGTAAAGTTATCCTTATAATAATAAGTGATTACTATAGGATAGGGTTGTGATGGTGTCCTGCCACATTTTTTGGAATTCTTGCTCAACTTGATCCTTTTCAGATGACTAGCTTTCTCCATAAGTTTGCAGGGCTGTTATATGAAGAAGCCACTAAACTTTTCTCCAATTCTGCATGTCAGAATTTATAAAGAGAATCTAAAGTCTGAATAGAAGGTGGAAATTGACAAAGTCTGAAAGCCACTACCTGCTAGTTAACCCTTGCCATATGCCACCCACCAGGCAAAGAACTGTAGGGACGTTGTCCTGTGTGATCCTCAGCATAGCTAGAGGGGCCTTTCCATTTTATAGTCCGGAAAGTGAGCTCAGAGAGCTTAGGTGGCTTAACCAAGGTCAGATATCTGGAGCTAAAACTCAAACTCGGGTGACAAAGTCCTTATTTCCAACATCCTTGTCTTGCCGCCCTCTCTGCCCTTCTGTGAAACAGTGGTCTGTCATTAGCTGTGAAAGGATCTTTGACAGCAAAGGGGTCAAATGAGTCTTAGCACCCACAGAGTAGACACACTATAGTGCTGCTGCTGAGGGAAATGAGGGAAAGTGTCCTCTGTTGCAATTCTAGACCTCTGCCTGAGGAAATGCTCAACTACGCCCGCGATGACACCCATTACTTGCTTTACATCTATGATAAAATGCGGTTGGAGCTGTGGGAGCGAGGCAACGGCCAGCCCGTCCAGTTGCAGGTGGTGTGGCAGCGCAGCAGGGATATCTGCCTCAAGGTAAAGCCACCCGCACACAAACCCGGACTTTCTTCCTTCCCGGTGAGGCCCAGGCGTTTCCCTGCTCTTCACATTTATGAAGAGCCAGATGTTTGCAGAGCCCAGGGGACAGTTTCTTTAAACCTTTATTGTTGAAAACTAGAGGCCTGGTGCACAAAATTTGTGCGAGGATAGGCCCTTGCAGCCCTGGCTGCCTCGGCTCTCGCAGCCCTGGCTTCATCCGGAAGGTCCTTCAGCTGTTTGGCCATTTGGTCGATTTGCATATTATGCTTTTATTATTACAGATGTTAACATGTGTCCCCTTTTTCCCCTGACTGACTCCTAGCTGCCCCTTCCCTCCGCCCCCCACCCCAGACTTTCACCACCAGGGCACAATTTTGATTGTGAATATTCTGTACATTTTGCAGAAATTCATCAAACCTATCTTCACGGATGAGTCCTACCTTGAACTATATAGGAAGCAGAAGAAGCATCTCAACACGCAGCAGCTGACAGCCTTTCAGCTCCTGTTTGCCTGGAGGGACAAAACTGCTCGGAGGGAAGATGAAAGTTATGGGTAAGGGATTAGAGATTCTTTTAACATTTCTCTTAAATGGAGCAGATCTGTTAACAAGGAAATAATGGACCTTTTCTCCTTTTGCCATGAAAGCTGGTTACACTTTCCCCTGGGTTATAGCACTTAATGGAACTTGCTGGCTGAACTTAATGTAATTCGCCCATTGTGTGTTTTGTTCCAGATATGTACTGCCAAACCACATGATGCTAAAGATAGCTGAAGAGCTGCCTAAGTGAGTCGGAGGAGCCCCATGAACATGTTCCGACTTTCTCAGCAGAGAAATGTTGTCCTTCAAAAGCAAGCTTCTATGATTATTCCCTCAAGGCTGACTCAGAGATTAGCCTCTAAGGAAGTGCTCAAGTCCAGGAATGTAGAGCTTCTGCCCTCAGGCTGCCATTCGGAACTGAAACTTCTGAACTGGAAAGTTTCAGGCTTATGCCTTACGTTGAGTCCTGTGGAAGCCTCTGCGCTTGTGGCATCGGCGTCCACTTGGAAGGGACTCTCTCCAGACTAAGGCATCTCATGGTTTTACATGTTTTACGATGCTAATTGAAGTATAAGCACAGGATCTAAATCCATAATCTTCTGTTTATCCCATTGTGGGACTGCAGATCAGCAGGGCTGTAGTCCTTCTCTCTGCTTTCCCCCAGAGCAGGAGGCAGGCAGTGAGAGGGCCTGCTCCAAGCTGGTGCTGCAGAGTGTGTATGGAAGCGGCTAGCCCCGCTGCCCTCCATCAATGTTTTCTTAGTCTCCCCTTTGCCGTAGTGCTCTGCCCCTATCTTGTCTGGAAGCCTTTGAGGGCTGTGTTCCTAAGTAGTGAGTTGCGTGTGTTCTTGTCTTCAGGGAACCTCAGGGCATCATAGCTTGCTGCAACCCTGTACCCCCTCTCGTACGGCAGCAAATCAACGAGATGCATCTTTTAATCCAGCAAGCTCGGGACATGCCCCTGCTCAAGGTAAGAAACCTTTCTGCTGAAGGTTCCCAAGTCCGCAGGCCTGTTCTGTCAGCGACCTGCTGCTTGTAGTCCCCTACATAAAAGATCTCTCCACTCTAAAAAGCAGGGGAATAACAGGGCTTGTGAAACCCAGTGGGAGTGTCGTCTTTATGGTCGTCACAGCTAAAGCTTATCCTTCTTAGGGCCTTATTTATCACGATTTAACAACTGATGTCTAGTGACTGGGCTGGTTACCTGTTCAGAGGCAGTTAGCCTCATGAATAACATGGAGGAGGCTCTCTGGTGAGGGAGCTCAGATGTGAGTGGCAGTGCCCTGATGAGGGTGGTGGTCACAGAAATGGGAAGGAAAGGGCGGGTACAAGAAGCACCGTCGGAAGAAAAGCTGATGGTGAACAGCTGCCGTTCCTCTTGGAGCACCGCGCTAAGTACTGCCGAGTTGCGCTCTGAATGGCAGGGGGGTTTGGAGATGATGGCAGTGCCGCCAAAGACAGCTCACCCCAGACATGAAGCCCAGGGGTGAGGGCGCTAGGGAACTGGGGGTTCCGAAGGAGCTGCTATGTGCGCTCCTCTGTGGTGATACCCGTTTAAGTAGGTTTGCATGTTTGATTTGTGTTGTGTTGGGACAGTTTTTAGCGTGTTGCCTCAGTAGCTTATCAATATGTGCTAAATCATGTTTGTAAATTTGTGGAAGATTATTGACTCAGGAAGACTTAGAATCAGCTCCCTGGAGGTGAAAAAGAGGAGACCTTGAAGAGAAACACATTTGCAATCTTCATATTAAATGTCTTAGCTCCACAGTCTGTCCACGTAAAGAGAGAAACCCTGGTTATTAGAGGAGAATTTTCTCAGGCTCTTTGGAAACCTACACTGTGCCTCCTCATGATAAAGGGCCCTAATCTTTCATCTTACAGTCATGGCGGAGCACTCAGCATGACAGGGCCATGCACTGGGACAGATGAAAGGCTGCAGGAGACCTCTGGGCTCTTGAAAAGCACAGTCTAGTGAAGGGACACAGTCTGTGCTGAGGAATAAATGTGTGTGAGTGTCATCGAGTTCAGCAACTTCCCTAATTCTCTGTGTTTCTCCTGTGTAGTCTGAAGTAGCGGCTGGAGTGAAGAAGAGTGGACCACTGCCCAATCCTGAGGTACAGTGATGTCTGCTGTCTGGCCCCCTGGGAAGGTAGTGGTCCCCACCAGGCCGGCGCCTCGCACTGGTGGGAGCACCTGCGTGCTGGCAGGCATGTCATTGCACCTGTTGGTTTCTTTCTGATGCAGAGATTGGAGAATGCTCTCTTTGGACCTCATGACTGCTCCCACGCCCCTTCCGATGGCTATCCTGTCACCTCAGCCAATGGTAAGGTCGAGGCCTCTGGCATCTGGAGAGGCTGGGAAGTGGGTACACAACCCCATAGGCTCTGACCCTGCTGCCTTCCATCCCTCTAGGGCCTGTGCCAGTGCAGAAACAGGCGAGCCTCTTCCCTGCCGGAGGAGAGGACAAGGCCCTGCTGGACTCCAAATGCCTTATCGCTACTGCTGTCATCACATTATTCAATGTGAGTCACACAGCAACGTCAGCGACCCACAGATGTACTGGGTTCTTGTGCCTGGAGGGTTGCTTCCACCTCTGAAATTAATGCCAAAAGTAAGACCCAGCAGCAGTGGGGATAGGCATGGAGGCATATCGAGGTCGTTTGCTCCTCTGGACAGAGGGGTCCGTGAGAGGTGGGTAGAGGATTCTCCGTGAGTGAGCTCCATGTGAAGAAAGTCGCAAGGAAGGATTGGCATCTTGATGCTCACTGGTGCTTGGGAGGGAGGAGGGTGTGGGCCAGTGATGCACAGTAGGACTGTTTCCACACTGCCATCCGATTCCCGGGAGGGAGGGGTGAGCTCTGATGAACCGTGGAGTGTCCTGCACATAACCTCCCTGACTAGTGCCAGCCCACCCGCGTGTGTGGGATAGAGAGACCTTTGACACGCTTTCCTACACTGGCTCCTTAGACATAGCGAGGAGCGGGGTATGCAGGCACCAGTAAGTGGGGTGAAGTTCGTTTCCCGTTCCAGAAAGAGGCTGAGGAGCGGTAGGTAGTGACTGTTCAGAATGCAGACCCGGCCAGGCTGTGCTCCTGGAATGCACGTTGGGTTGTGACAGAGCGTATCCCACTCTGTCCTGCCCAGCAGGCTTCTTGTTCCTGCCAGTGACTTGACTACAGGTTCTTTGCAAAAGAAAGTGCAAGGTGCATTTGTTGGTCAGGATGGACGATCCCTGGAATGACCAGGGATAAAAGGCTAAAACTGTAAATCCTGCAGGCAGCTGATGTGGTAGAAGGGAAACGTCGTAATTTCTAGAAGGTAAGAGCCAAGAAAGAGAAGCATAGCGCAGCCTACTCAGATAGACGCACTAAGCTTAACATGTGTTCAGATGACAGAAAGCTGCTGGTTCAGCGGGTCCCAGGGTCCCAGTTCACAGCCAGGCCATCACACTGGAATGCTGGGTCAAAGCCAGGGAGGGAAATGCCGCCCGCAGAGCGTACTGCCTGGAAGTTGGCTTTCTGTTCACTTGATTACATAAACTTAGATCAGGTCTTGCTTCAGTAATTCATGAGGAAAGAAGTCTGGAAGCTTTAGCTGACCACAGAGTTAATGAGCCATCAAGGTGACGAGGCAGCCCACAACGTGAGCGTGCCCTGTGGGCTTGGGAACATGGAGGTGCCCACGCAGGCTGAAGGAGGCTGTGCTCCCTGTGCTCTGTTTGGCAGGGACTAACTACTGAGTAAGCAACAGGATGGCACATGTTTTATGAACCCACTTGGAAGCAGCAGTCTGCTGCATAATGTCATTGATTACTCATAAAGGTGTATAATTACAAATTCCAGGTAAGTGTCAGGTTACGATCTGAAGTTCTAGAGCAGACAGACCTGGGTTTATTACACCCCTGTTCTGCCCATTAGCTCTGAACCTCTCCAAGCCTCAGTTTCCTCATCTGGAAGATGGTGAGAATAGCACCACCTACCTCACAGGTTGCAGGCACAGTGCTTTACTAACTGTATTAAACGCTGCACAGTGTGCGACTACAGGCTAGTGTAGTGGCTCATACACGGGAGGGCTCGCAGACAGCCATTATTCCCTTGCTTGCATCTTCATGTCACAGAATGATTCCAGTTATAAGTGATTGTTTTCTGTCTGCTTCTGCAGGAACCAAGTGCTGAAGAACATGCAAAGGCTCCCTTAACAGTTGCACAGAAGAAAGCTCAGAACATAATGGAGTCCTTTGAAAACCCATTCAGGATGGTAAGTGGTAGTTGTGTATGTTAGGGCTGACAGGATGTGTCGGTCTGGAAAGGGGGTGGGCTGTCCCCAGGGTCCCAGTGGGGAGTTGAGGTCTTCTGACAGGAAGCCAACAGGAATACCTCATTTGATGCCAGTGAACTAAGGCGATGTTGACACTTGGAGCTGAGGCTTCCTGAGATGAAACCCCCAGAAATCCCCTCTGGGTACCCTGAAGCCTGGGTCCTGCTTCTGTTTTTCACAGCATTTAACAAGATTATTTCCATTTCTCCAGTTTCTGCCTTCGATAGAACATCACGCTCACATTTCTCAGGCAGCAAAGTTTGACCCGTCATCAAAAATCTATGAAGTAAGTGGATCTGTCATCCTTTCTAAGACTGATTTTCTAAGACAGGGAGACTCCTTAATTATTTGAATCAAGTTTCTGTTTTAAACCCGACTGCAAGCCCCCTGAAAATGAATGCGAAAACCCTTTTTATACAAGCATTTCTCCCGAGAGGGCCAGGCCTTTAACCTGGTTCTCAGGAGCTTCTGGGAAAACCCTTTAAGAAGCAGGTCTTTGGGGGGTTTTTGGTTTGTTTTTATTTTATTCTTTTTTTGCTTTTTTAAAATTGAGGTTTAATTTCTATGTAGTAAAGTGCACAGATGTTAAATGTACAGCTTTATGCATTTTTGTGTGTGAATATTAATTTAAGGCTCTTAAAGGTGACAGCTTAAATTTTAAAACACTCTGTTTTATATTGTTTGGTTTGTTTTTAACAGCATTATGAATAAGAATAAGAAAACACCTTCCCTGGATCCCCATGAGATGTTCCTGGGAGCCAGCGTGTTAATTGTTAAAAGCCTTCTTCCTCCCTGCAGGAAGTGCCTGCTCTGATCAGATGGGTGGCCTGGCTCCCTCTGCTCACCAGCACCGCCCGAGAATCAGGCCAAAACCCTGATGGGCCTCAGCCCTGTCGCTGGTTGTTAGCTTGTTGTTTTTAGAAATGGGGAGTCAGGCGGAGGTTTTGCCTTCTCTCCTCTTTCCCCTGCTGGGTGTGGCACACTCAACAACCATCCATCCCTTACCGTGCTTACATCTCCCACCACCTAGGTGTGCTCTAAGGCCACAGGTAAATGTGCTGTCACAGAGGAGCACACAGGCTTGCAGAAGTCCTGCCTGAGCTCCAGCTCCCCGTTTACTAACCGTGTGTGTCCCTTCGGACAAGTTACTTAGCTTCTCTGAGCCTGTTCCCAGGATTGTGGAAGGGATTGGATGATGATATGGAAGCATCTGGCTCCGTGCCTGGAGCAGTTGTACCTTGCCCTTCTTAATAAGTATTATAAATAAAGCCAGCATGAGATTTTATTTTTTGTGTCATCAGATTTGGAATTTATGACTTAGAATGTGTGGTGACTAGGCTAGCATGCCCTGCATCGCCTCATTAAAAAATAAAGCATTCCTAGGCGACTGAGTTTTGGAGTTTTTTTGTTTTGTTTTCATTATAGATCAGCAACCGTTGGAAGCTGGCAAGCCAGGTACAGGTACAAAAAGAATCTAAAGAAACTGCCAAGAAGAAGGCAGCTGAGCAAACAGGTAGCATTCACTTCCTTGTAAACTCGGCCACTCAGGTGTTTGTTAAAGAGTAGCCCTGCTGCATCGTTCGGTCACTCAGTCATTCGACAAAGTACCAGGCACAGCAGTGAACAAGACAGACCCAGCCGCTGCCCGTGGAGCGTGCCTTCTGCTGGGACAGTGGACAGTGAGCCCCTCAGTGTGTGCTCTGTCAGATGGCAGTAGGCATTACGCAGAGAGAGGGGTAGGAGGTGCCGGGTGGTGAGGTGGAGGGGACTTGGGAGAGAGGCAGGGGTTGAGGACCTAGTGAGCACTCCAGGTGAGCTGGACAACCTCACAGGGCTGGGAGTGGAGGAGTGCCAAGACCTGACTACGCTTTGGAAAGGGCGCTCTGGCTGCTGTGTAGGGAGCAGAGGGTAGAGGGCAGGGGCGGGAGCCCAGTGAGGAGACGTGGTGGTCTTCCAGGTGAGGGGGTGCTGGCTGGGCAGGATGGCAGCAGAGGAGGGGGTGGAAGTTCTCAGAATGGAGGTTCCTGTGGCAGAGCCAACAGCACTTGATGACGAGTTGAATGTGGTAGGTGAGGGAGAGGAAGGTGCTGTGGGTGCAAGAGGGTTTTGTCCTAAGCAGCTAGAAAGGTGGAGTCTCCATCGAGAGGAGGGAGCCCGTTTGATGCCAAAGAGGTTTTGGTTCTGGTCCTTGACATGCTGTGGTTGAGAGTCCTGTTGACGTCCTCAGAGGTGACAAGTAGGCTGTGGTGTTGGGTGTGGGTTCTTGGGAGAGGACCAGGTCTGGGGGGGTCATCATCGTGTCAGATTGAGAACAGCGGCCCCCCTGCAGAGGCCGGGGGGCGAGGTGGAACCAGCCCAGGAGGCTGAGCAGCAGGGAGGGTGCCCTCCACTGGTAACCCGCGGACGGGTCAGGCAGGTGGGGATGGAGCCCTGGCCTGAGTCAGCAGCTCCATAGACAGTTCTCTCTCTTGCAGCTGCTCGGGACCAGGCCACCGAGGAGTGCAAGGCGGCGGCGGAGCAGGCCGTGTCTGTCCGGCGGCAGGCTGCCGTACGTGCTGGCTTTTCTGCTTGGTCTTTGTGCCCCTGGTCATTGTCAGGATTTTCCTCAAACACCAGGAGGACTTACCCTCTGCTGCAAGTTAAATGCTCGTGCCCTTCAGTTCATTTCGGCTTGCCAATTAGTGCCTGCCTCATGTCCCCAAAACAGTTGATGTGTAAGACCTCTGGGGTGGTTTCCTCCACTGGCTTGTATACGTAAGCCATCCACCCGGCCAGCCGTAGACAGGAACTGAAGCCGACAGTGCTCTCTGCCCCTGTGAATACTCTTCCTCACCCCAGAGTGCCCAAAGGCTTGGCCCCAGCCTGTCTTAAATGGCCCGTGTTGTCTCTGCTCAGACTCCAGCCCACACCCCTCTCACCATCACTGCTCGCTCTTACCGCCCGGTAGGCACCCGAATCCCTAGCAGTGTGCTCGCAGCAGAGGCCTGCGGGGTTGCCTCCTCTCATGTACCTCCATCTTCCTTCCTGTGGGTGTGTTCGACCTACAGCTAGAAAACGCCGCCATGAAGAGAGAGCGAGCAACAAGTGACCCAGGGACCACAGAACAGAAACAGGAGAAGAAACGACTCAAAGTTTCCAAGAAGCTGAAAGACCCAGACGCACCAGAAAAAGATTTTACCCCTTATGACTATAGCAAGTCGGACTTCAAGGCTTTTGCTGGTGAGGCCAGATCTGCTGCCCTGTTGGGTGTCTGTCCAGGTCAGAGGAAGGGTGGCTGTAAAGGAAGCGGGACTCAGTCACAGACAGCCCTGCCCGAGACATGCACAGCCCAGACTTAGGAGAGCAGAACAGAGGAACA
Organism: Murina feae; assembly: GCA_004026665.1. Taxonomy (NCBI): domain Eukaryota; kingdom Metazoa; phylum Chordata; class Mammalia; order Chiroptera; family Vespertilionidae; genus Murina; species Murina feae. The sequence goes on from PVJC01020828.1 coordinate 23,003, forward strand.
GCAGTGACAGGGAGAAACCCATCCCCCACGACCACCACCTGCCACGGGAGCTGACTTGCACCAGCGCTAGAGTGGTTTAGCAAGAAGGCAGCTATGCTACGTGGCTGCACCCTTCCTCACCGTAGTCTGTGTCCAAAAACAGTTTCTCACAGACACACACACACACAGTAAAGATCTTGTTTGTGGGGGAAAACCGATGCCATTGATGCAAAGCTCTGGTCGGTGCCTTAGCCTGTAAGAGCCCATCTACTTTGAAGGCTGCAGGTGGCATTCCTGACGATCAGCCTCCTTGCCAGTGTGTCCCTTTGAAGAGCGAGAAGGCAGGGAGGGTGGTCGCCTCAGCCCAAGTTGTGGGCACTGGCACCATCCAGCACACAGAGCCGAGCGGGTTTCCTCGATGTAAAGTGGCCAGAGCTTTAGCACCCGCCCTGACTCTGAGGACAGGTCTGTGAGAAAGAGCCTGGCATGAATTTACATCAGCCACGAGTCCCTTCTCCCAAAGGATAGCAGCTGGCAGCTCACACTTTGTGACAGCAGCCCGGCCAGCAGTGAGCCTGCTGTGTGTGTGCACTCACTCACACGATCACTCTTACCTTTCAGGAAGCAGCAAGCCCAAACCTTCTTCCCAGTTTGATCCAAACAAGCAGACCCCGTCTGGCAAGGTAAGAAGTACACTTGGGCTTTCTAGCGAGTGCGTGGTGCTTATTTTTTTACGGCTTCTATGGCTGGGAAGACAGGTCCATCCAGGAACCTCTGCATATCTTTTCCCTCACCTCATTTCTTCCCAGGCACAGACAATACACACCAGTGATTCTAGCAGTTAAAAAAAAAAAATTAAAGGGTGTTTTTCTGTGTTTGCTTCCATGGGAATTATAGCTGCAGGCCAGAAGCACTCCTGGTGCCGGCACAAGCCTGTATTTGCCCCGAGTGGGTGTTGGTGCCAGGCAGAGCCAAATGGAGCTGAGAGTTTGGCAGGTGGAGCATGAGGCCTGGGAGGAGCCCTCCAGTTCCTTTAATAGCTCATCTTGTCTTTGTGCTTCTTACCTTTTCAGAAATGTCTTGCAGCCAAAAAAATTAAACAGTCCATGGGAAACAAAAGCATGTCCTTTCCAACTGGAAAGTCAGACAGGTATGTAGTGAGGCTCAGAGGGCTCGACGGGGTGTGCTCAGCCTCTCCAGGAACACGTCCCCCTTGGAGTCTGGGAAAACGGAGATGGGCAGAGGGGAAGTGATTGTGGGAGGCCACGAATCAGTCTCAGCCCCCGTCCCAGGGCCCACATTTCAGTCCTCAGCTCTCTCCACTCATCACCAGTTTCCCAGAGTTACTTCAGAGCAAACAGGATTGAAGTTTTCCTAAATGAGCCTGTTTCAGAGGAATGAAAACACACATACACAAACCCCCAGATGTTGAGTATTTACATCCTAATCCTTAGAGCAGCCCTGAGATCAGAGGACCTAGGGCAGGATTGGGGAACCTCTTCTCTGCCAAGGGCCAGTTGGATATTTGTAACATCCTTCAAGGGCCATACAAATTATCAATTTAAAAATTAGCTTGTTGTATTTAGTCAGACTTTTAATTAACTCACCCCTAATGCCTTGGCAAGGCCAGACCAAATGATTTCATGTGGCCCGTGGGCCGGACGTTCCCCACCCTGCCCTAGGGTGTGCATGATGAAGGAGGGAGGAACTTGCCTTTAGATCTTGGTCAGCTCAGCCAGCCCTGTTGGGCCTCAGAGCATTGTCCCAGCCCACACACAGGGCGCAGGGTCTGGGGGGGAAGGGGGTTGGCAGGGGGCAGTTGCTGCCCTGCTTTATTCTCTAGGATACCAAACAAGCTAGTCTCCCTCAGTTCTGCATCATTAGTGTGTGAGCATTTTATGAAATGCTGAAAATAAACATCCATCCAAACTGAAAGAAGTAACTTGTCTTCATGCTCTCTGCAGGGGTTTCAGGCACAATTGGCCTAAGAGATAGTGTTGGAAGAGAAACTTGGGATCCCACAGTGGACTGGAAGCACCAAATGGTGGTGCTGGTTTTGTACAGACTCATTTTTAAACCATTAAAAATCATTCTTAATGGAAGGAAACTGGTTCCTGGCTTTTCCTTTGCTGCCACCACAGTGCTGGCAGGAGAGGGCAGATCCCAACCTGTTCAGATCCACAACTTCAGCTGTCTGGGTAAGTATGGCCTTGGGGGCTACTGTGATTTCTGGAAAAATCCCGAACCCCCTGAAAGAGGAATGAACAAGGAGACTCCCCTGACTCAGCAAATGGCTACATCCACAAGGCAGGGCTGCCATGCTCAGCTGGCTCCATGTCAGAAAGGTCCAGGGGCCGCTTTCCTCCCTTCACACGCCTCCGGGTAAGGTGAAGGAGGCCAAGCGGTAAGAATGCCAGTGGGAGGAGGATCCAGCAGGGCCCCGGGAGGGCCTGGTCCTTCCCTCTTCCTTTCTGTTATTTGTTTGTTTGTTTGTTTGTTTGTTTTTAACTTTGTGTATTGCCAGTTATAAAATCATAACATGTTCGTTATAGGAAATGAGGAAAACAAAACAGGAAAAAAAATTATCTATAATCCTACCACATGGAGATAACTTTTAACATTTGTATATAAAGGCTTTTTACTATGTGTAAATATACTTAGTATATAAACTTGGATTTCTGTATCGTCTGGGGTTTTTACCTTTTTTTTTTTTTTTTTTTAAATATATTTTATTGATTTTTTACAGAGAGGAAGGGAGAGGAATAGAGAAAGAGAAAGAAACATTGATGAGATGAGAGAGAAACATCAATCAGCTGCCTCCTGCACACTCCCCATTGGGTATGTGCCCGCAACCAAGGTACATGCCCCTGACCGGAACTGAACCTGGGACCCTTGAGTCCGCAGACTAAGGCTCTATCCACTGAGCCAAACCGGTCAGGGCATGGGGTTTTTACCTTTAAGGAGTCTCATTATAGAATGGATTTTAGCTAACGCCCATTTTCAACATACAGGTTTCCATTTTTGTACTTTTAAAATGATACTGCATGGAGCTTGTATGCATTTGCGATCCATTCTCCAGTTATTTCTATCAAATATTATTTGATTTTCGTCCTGAGCTGGGCAATTAAATTAAAAAGCCACACAGAATACCCTTTTTCCCCCTCACAAATACTGAAACAAGGACCTGTTTTCTTGGAACTTGTTTCCACAAATTATCTAAAAGTCTGGCTGCCATACCCTGTGGGCTTCTGGGCCAAATCAGACATCACTCTGCCCTGGAGAGTGACCCATGGAGCAGGACAGTCCTGTCCCAGAGTGAGCTAGGCCTCCAGCGGTTAAAACTGATAGAAAAGCCAGGCTGTCAGTGGCTTAGCAAAATAGACGTTTCCTTCTCCTTCCCTTCTGCAGATATGATCAGTCCAGAGCTAGTGTGGCAGCTGGCAGCCCTCACACTCGCTCCCATCTTGTTGCTTGAACACAGACCTTCCACCTCAAGGCCAAGTAACAGTCCTAGTTCCATCCATTGCATCCTCATTCCATTCAGCTGGAAGGCAGGGAGGAGATAGTACCCAGCCTCCCTTTAAAAGGATACTGCCCATTCCCACTTCCATTGGCCACAACTTAGTCGCATGGCCACAACAAAGGATACTGGGAAGTCATTTCAGTGCCCATATGCCCAGCTAAAAAGCCAGAATGGGCCCAGCTGGTGTTGAGTGTTGACCCATGAACCAAGAGGTCACAGTTCAATTCCCCGTCAGGGCACATGCCCTGTGGCGGGCTCGGTCCCCAATTGGGGGCATACAGGAGGCAGCCAATGGATATTTCTCTCAATGATGTGTCTATCTCTATCCCTTTCCCTTCTTTCTCTAAAACACATACACACACACACACACACACATATACTGGTGCACCAAAATTTGTGCACTGGGGGGGATGTCCCTTAGACTGACCTGTGCCCTCTCACAGACTGGGACCCCTCGGGGGATGTCCACCTGTTGGCTTAGGCCCACTCCCCAGGCGATCGGGCCTAAGCAGGCAGTCAGACATCCCTCTGGCGGCCAGGAGCCCTTGGGGGGATGTCCACTTGCCAGCGGGGAGTAGGCCTAAGCTGCAGTCAGACATCCTTAGCGCTGCTGAGGAGTCAGGAGAGGCTCCACTACCACTGCTGTACTGGCAGCCATCAGCCTGGCTTGTGGCTGAGCAGAGCTCCCCCTATGGGAGTGCCCTGACCACCAGGAGCAGCTCCTGCATTGATCATCTGCCTCCTGGTGGTCACTGTGTGTCATAGTAACCAGTCATTCCCAGTTGTTCTGCTGTTAGGGTCAATTTGCATATTACCCTTTTATTATATAGGGTAGAGACCTGGTGCATGGGTGGGAGCAGGCTGGTTTGCCCTGAAGGGTATCCTAGATCAGGGTGGGGTTCCCGCTGGGGTGCCTGGCCAGCCTAGGTGAGGGGCTGATGGCTGTTTGCAGGCTGGCCACAGCTCCCATTGACCCAATGTCCCAGCGAGGATAGGCTGGAATCAGGTTTCTGGGGTTTATTTATCTTCTATAATTGAAACTTCGTTGCCTTGAGCAGAGGCCAGAGCCTGCGTAGGCAGGCAGTTTCCTCGATCACTGGTGAAACGAAGCTTCCTGTTTTCTTCAGCTCCATGGCTTCTATAATTGAAACTTTGTTGCCTTAAGCAGTCTAGGCAGGCAGTTTCCTCCATCGCTGGTGCAACAGAAGCCTCCTGTTTGCTGTAGCTCCATGACTGCCGGCCGCCATCTTGAGTGGGTTAATTTGCATACAGTTGCTCTGATTGGTGGGTGTGGTTTGGCTGGTGGGTGTGGCTTAGATGTAATGGAGTGAGGGCAATTTGCATATTGCTCTTTTATTAGATTAGATATATATATTTAAAGCCATCCCAGCCAATATGGCCCGATAGTTGCATGTCAAACTATGAACCAAGAGGTCACTGGATGGATTCCTGGTCAGGACACATGCCCAGGTTGCAGGCTTGATCCCAACAGGGGGCATGCAGGAGGCAGCCAATAAATGATTCTCTCTCATCATTGATGTTTCTGTCTCTCCCTTTCCTTGCTCTCTGAAATCAATTAAAAAAAAAAAAAAAATATATATATATATATATATATATATATATATATATATATGTGTGTGTATATATATATATATATATATATACTAATAAAAGCGAAATATTAAAATTAACCGTTTCTCCGAGACAGGGTAAGTCACGCCCACCAGCCAATCAGAACGGCTGTATGCAAATTAGCCCAGCCAAGATGGCGGAGGCCGCAGCCCTGGTGTGAGGCTTCTCCAGGGCTGCGGCCTCCGCCATCTTGGGAGCCTCCCGCCTGAGAAGGCATCCAGCGCCTTGGGCCTGCGGATGCCTTTCCAGGCGGAAGCCGGGGTGGGGGGAAGGCGGGCGCCGGGCGGCCGGATCCCCACGGCCCCGCCGCCAGCCGCCTCGGAGCGTTCCGGGGAGCGGGGCAGCCAGACCCTCGCAGCCCGCCTCCTCAGAGCGTTCAGGGGCGTGGGGGCGGGACAGCCAGACCCTCGCAGCCCGGCTGCCTCGGAGCGTTCCGGGGCGCGGGGGCGGGGCAGCCGGATCCCCGCGGCCTGGCCGCCTCGGAGCGTTCCCGGGTGTGGGAGTGGGGCAGCCGGATCCCCACAGCCCCGCCGCTGCAGCCTCGACTTCCTGGGCGAGAGCCTTCCGGGGCACGCGGGGAACAGGCAGCCGGACCCCCGCGGCCCCGCCTGGGAGGCCATGGGGCGGCCAGCGCCACCC
>PVJC01020829.1:0-28799 GCA_004026665.1 Murina feae
CAGGGAAGGACAGTTGGGGGGAACCCAGGCCTGCAGGGGAGGACAGTTTGGGGGGACCATCCTGGCATGGGGAGGGCAGTTAGGGGCAACCAGGCCGGCACAGGAGCAGTTAGGCATTGATCAGGCTGGCAGGGGAGTGGTTAGGGGCAATCAGCAGGCAAGAGGTCAGGAGCCAGCAGTCCTGGATTGTGAAAGGGATGTCCGACTGCCTGTTTAGGCCCGATCCCACTGTGGATGTCCGACTGCCTGTTTAGGCCCAATCCCACAGTGGGATCGGGCCTAAACAGGCAGTTGGACATCACTCAAGGGGTCCCAGATTGGAAAGGGTGCAGGCTGGGCTGAGGGACACCACTCCTACCCCCCACTCCCACTCCGTGCACGAATTTCGTGCACCGGACCTCTTGTCCGAAGTATAAAACCAAAACAAATGTCTAAAAAAAAATCCATATACTAATGACATGTTACTGAAGGGAACTTGTTGCCTGCAACATAAACATGGACATGGATGGCCAGGTGAGGTTTTTTTCGAGCTTGGTGTACCCATGTTTCCATTTTCCTACCACTTTTCTATAGGTGAACTTACCAAGACATTTTCCTCTTTTAACATACTTTGATTTTGTTTTTTGTTAATATGGTGGGGCCCTGTCCTTCATGTATGACCTATCATTGTTCAGTTCTCATTAGTCCCATTCCATCAAATAGTCTATTCATAAGTGCAAATAATGCAATACAAGTATCTGATGGTTTCAAATTCTGTATTGAGAGGTTGGGAGAACGGGAAAGGAGCAGAGTGGTCAAACGAAACAAACTTCCAGTCATAAGGTAAGTAAGTACTAGGATGTAATGTACAGCACGATGACTCTAGTTAACACTGCTGCACAGTATATGAACATTGTTAAGAGAGAAGGTCCTTAGCCAAAGAACACATATCCATAGCCCATAGACACAGACAACAGTGTGGTGATGATGTCCAGAGGGAAAGGGGGAGGGATGGGGTATCTGTAATAGTGTCACAATAAAAATAAAGAAGAAAAAAAGGAGAAGGTCGTAAGTATTTTTCTCACAAGAAAAAATTTTCTTCTTTTTTGTGAGATGATGGATATTAACTAAAGCCACTGTGTTAATCATTTCACAATACATGTAAGTCCAATCATTATGCTGTATACCTCGAACTTACACAGTGCTGTAGGTCAAACAGGGTTTCAAAACAAAAAGGGCTCTGAACCACAACTATAATATTGCAAATGTGAAGGTTTATTCTCTAAAAATTCTCATGTGGTGGTGGTGGGGTGCGGCTATAAACACAAAATGCTTGACAATTCTTAGGAATGGACTGACATTACAAGATTATTTTTTGAGTTGCTAAGCAACATCAGGAAACAAATGTCCATGTTCTGAGATCACTCTGCATTCATCCTCCCCACAGGCAGCACATGTGTTCTCCGCCTCCCTCCGCTCTTCTTGGACAACAAGGGCGGAACATCGCAACTGTGATGTCAATGGTACGCTGTTGTGGCAAAAAGACCCAATCTGTGTCTCAAAAATAAATCACGATTGGTGGCCACCCGATAGGCAAGATCTCAGGCAAGCTGATGTTCTCACTGGATTGTCATCATTTACACCCAAATTAAGTCCTATGCCTTCTGTGTGTGTTCTTGTCTGTTATTTCGCTTCAATCAGTTTTCTTTGCATGTCAATTACCTTTTCCCCTCCTACATATCTATGAGGAGCCTGATTCGCTTTTTATGAGCAATTTTCACATCTGGGCAAAAGTAGAGACTTTTCATGCGAGTGATTTCTTTGTTTCTGAAACAGAGCCTTCACTGCAAGAAGACCTACTTCAGACCGTTCTTCTTAAGGCTGCACTGACATTACCCTTAGGCAAGTCTGCTTCCTTCTTTGTAAAAACCCTTACCTGTCAAGTCTCTTCTTTTTGAAAAAATTAAAGATGATGCATCTGGTTCTAAAATTAATATCAAACATGTAAGTACATGCTTAATATTACAGAAATGAACCCCCTTCTTTTGTTCTAACTTTTGCCCACCCAATATAATATAGTTCATTCTTGTAACTCAATCACTGCACCTCAGTATTGCAGTATGTCTGTCCTCTTCCATCTGGACACGTGGCTCGTGATATATAGAGAAAAAGACAAGCCAGCAATCATTTTATTAAAGTTAAAAACATAGTTTAGTGCTTTAAGAACTTCCATCCCTTCCTCCCTCCAAAAAACAATTAAGTGGAACAAAATCTTAGATCTATAGTTTAACTCAAGCTCCGCCTCCAAGGGCAGGCTGGCCAATACTCACCTAAAAGGACTAGTTCAATGAGCCCAGCATCAGCAGTAATATCCACCATCTGAAGCAGAGACAAATCCACGACAGTCCAATTATGAGTGGGTATCCCTAGTGCCTGATACATATGCGCCATAAGTGATAAGACGCTGGTTGAGTAACCACCATTTCTATAGCAACCCACACACACTCTGCAGGCTGTGTTTCAGGAAGGCAGTTAAAACTGGATTCTACAGTGCAACTTCACTTAGAACACACTTTGATTTCTGTCATTAGAATTAGAGTATTCAAATACGTTAGCGTTTAATGGCAGAAACTTGTCACATAAATAATTGTAAATCTTGATTTCTCTGCCACTCAATGTCTGCTGGTCACTTTAAATTCGAACCACTGACCTGATTAGCGTGAACATAAGGGACCATTCCCCAGGGCAACAAGTCAGATCACAGTCTGACAACTTGGACAGCCATCTGCTGTCCCAGTTGCAGGCGAGAGAGTAAATGCTTAGGAAAGCAAGCTGAAATATCACCTCTTACTGCCCAGAGAGCCTCAGCTAAGATGCGTTCACCATGACCAACAGAACTTCATTCGGGCCAATCTGGTCCCCTGCACAGTATTGGTTAGAAAGTGTGTAGGTCCCAGCCCCTCAGACACACCTTGACACCATGGACACAGGGACTGGCATTGTCTCACTTTCCAAAAGAGAGAGTACCAGTAGGAGACAATAAATTAAAGACATCGGTTAATTCTTCAAAGGAAAAGACTTAGACTCTTGCACTATAAGTCAAGTGGCATTTTAACATGATGCTTTCAGTACTGCATGTAAATGCAGCAAAAGTTTCAATTTTAGTGTAAGCAAGTTGCACTTAAAAAAAATGATTTTTCCTAGCGGTACACATAACAATTAGCTAACTCATACTGTTGTAATATACTAGACAGAACCCAGCTTCCTGTTCTAAGACAGTATTAATCTTAGGTCACCCTCCAATAAATATGGGGGTTGAAATATGGGGATGCTAAATTTTATAATGAGAAATTCTCTGCTTGTTGCAAAAGAAAAAATTAAAAGACAACTGTAGCCATAAAAAAAAAAAAAAAAGACAACCACATCAACGGTAATGTCAAATATTGACTCTATGCTAAAGGGTGTCGGGAAGGGAGCTCCCCTAGGTTTCTCTCCCAAAAGTAAATCTTCAGTCCTGGTTGGTGTTTCACAGTGGTTAGAGTGTCTCCCCAGGCACCAAATAAAGGGTCTCAGGTTTGATTCCCAGTCAAGGGCATGTGCCTGGGTTCCAGGTTTGATCCCTGGCTCTGATTGGGGTTCATGGGGGAGGTAGCCAATCAATGTGCACTTTTCACATTGATGGTTTCTCTTCTCTTTCTCTCTCTCTCTCCTCCTCCCTCCCTCCTTCCCTCTTTCCCTCTCTCCCTTCTTTCCACTCTTTTTAAAAAGCAATGGGAAAATATCCTCAAGTGAGGATTTTTAAAAAAGGAGTAAATATTCATTTATCTAGCAATCATGAATTAAAGTATTTGAGTTAGTGTTTAAATGTGAATTTATTTTTCAAACAGAAGTCTCGGGGAACTGAAAAAGAATTTCATCTTTCTTTATAGAGTTTGAAATCTTGCCTTATAAAGAAGGTGTTATCACTTTAAGTATCATTAATCACTCCCAGCAAAATGCTGGAGGGTTACCTAGATAAAAAAGTACAAATGATGACTGAATCAGGGACCCAGTTTAGCCCTACAGAGTGTAGAGTATATCTGCATTCTTATATTAGAACTAGGGGCCTGGTGCACAAAAATTTGCGCACTCGGGGTGGGGGGGGAGGTCCCTCAGCCCAGCCTGTGCCCTCTTGCAGTCTGGGATCCCTCAGAGGATGTCCACCTGCTGGCATGCCTGGCCAGCCTGGGTGAGGGGCTGAGGGCCGTTTTCAGGCTGCCCACAGCCCCTTCAGGGTTCAGGACCCTACTGGGGTGCCTGGCCAGCCTGGGTGAGGGGCTGAGGGCTGTTTGCAGGCTGGCCACAGCTCCCATTGACCCAAGGTCCCAGTGAGGCTGGCTGGAAGGTTTCTGGGGTTTATTTATCTTCTATAATTGAAATTGTGTTGCCTTGAGTGGAGGCCACAGCTGGCCTAGGCAGGCAGTTTCCTTCTGTTTGCTCTAGCTCCATAGCTGCCATCTTGGCTGGGTTAATTTGCATATTGCTCTGATTGGCTGGTGGGTGTGGCTTAGGTGTAATGGAGTGAGGGTTAGTTTGCATATTACTCTTTTATTAGATTAGATGCTAAGAGCTTCTCTGTTGAGTGTATTTTAGATCAGAGATCACAAAATTTTCAGTAATAGGCAAGATAGTAAATATTTTCAATTTGTGGGGACATATAGTCTGTCACAACCGCTCAATTCCATGGATGTAGTGAGAACGCACTCATATAGCCCAAACACAAACGAGTGGGCATGGTTGTGTTCCAATGTCTTAGTCTACTCAGGCTGCTATAAAAAAGTACCATCGACTGGCTTATAAACAACAGAACTTCATTTCTCACAGTTCTGGAGGCTCAAAGTCCAAGGTCAAGGTGCCATTGTCTGGCGAGGATCCACTTCTTGATTCATGGATGACAGATAGAAACCTTCTCCCTGCTTTCTCATGGTGAAAAGGGCCAGGAGTCTCTCTGGGGACCCTTTTATAAGGGCACTAATCCCATTCATGGGAGCAGTAACCTCACAACTTAATCATCCCCCCAAGGTCTCACATTGGGAGTTAGGTTACAACATATGAATTGGGGGGGGGGGAAATACAAAATTCAATCTACAGCACCCAATAAAACTTTATTTAGGTAAGCTTACATTTGAATTTTATATAATTTTCATGTGTCATGAGATATTATTTTCCTTTGGATTCTTTCTTACACCATTTAAAAATGTAAAAACCACTCTTAGCTCTTGGGCCAAGTTTGCTGATATTTATTTAGATGAAAAAAATTTAATGGAATTCACAAATTGCTATATCTGGCTGTTAAGTACTTTGGAATTGCAATGACTTATACTTACCTCAAAAGTAAATAATTTAAAGTGCTAAATTGGTTTGAATTGGTTAGCATTCTTGAATTAATCATAAGTAGCAGTTAATCATTAAATAGTGTTATATACAGAAGATGTGTTCCTATTTTTTTCCTGATCTGATAATATCGCCTTAGAACTTTTTATTTAACTGAAATAATTTAATTTATACTTAAATAATATTATTGATTAAATGTAATAATAGTATAAAAAGCCTTATGAAATATGCAGGTTTCTATTGAATTTAGTAAGTTAATGAACATATGGTTTCTTTGAAATGTCCATTCAATCTTAAAAGTTTTCAGAAAACACATTTTAATGCATTTGATTATTTTTTGAATGACTATCCAAATGTTACCTTTTTCTTTGCATACAATCTGTTATAGCCAGAAATTTGGCAGTTATAATTTTCGAAGTAGATGCTAAGTCAAAAGACCATTTAAATGTAAATGGATCAACTACACAATGAAGATTCCCAATGGAAAAAGGCTCAACGCCATGAGGATTACTGCCCGAGAGGAAATGCTAAATCGGGTCCCTTCAGCGGCTTCACTGATTTTTACTTTGTGTTAGTTTTCTATTGTTGCTATAATAAATTACTACAAATTAATTCACTTATAGGTTCAGAGGTCAGAAGTCCAGCTCCTTCCGGAGGCTGTGAAGGGAGAACCTGGTTCCTTGCCTTTTTCAGCATCTTGTGGCTGCCTATACCCTGAAATTGTGGCCACTTTCTCGGTTTTCAAAGTGCACCACTCCAGTTTCTGTGTCACTGCCACTTTATTGTCACATCACAATGCCATCTCCCCTGATTCTGACTCCCGCGTCTATCCGAAGGACCACTGTGATCACAGCGGGCCCATCTGCATAATCCAGGAGAATGTCCTCATCTTAAGTCTGCTCACTTAATCACCCCTGTACAGTCCCTTTTCCATGTAAAGGAATGCTCACAGGGTCCCAAGGATGACAACGCAGAGACATCTGAGAGGACATTATTCAGCCTGCCACATGTATAACATTTAAAAAAATAAATTTTCAGTATTTGTGAGCTGTATACAAAACTAATGTGAGCAAGGATAGTGCTTCTATAGACCTGAGCCATATAGTTACGACATGTTTGTGTATACATCCCTAGAGAAAACTTCATTGTACAGTTGACCCTGGAACAATGCAGGGGTAAGGAACCTGATCCCCTGTGCAGTCAAAAATGCTTGTATAACTTTTAAAAATATTGATTTATTGATTTTTTTTTTAAAGAGAGAGGAAGGAGTGAGAGAGAGAGAGAGATAAATATCAATGTGAGAGAGACATCCATAGGCTGCTTCCCGTAGGCATCCTGACTGGGAACTGAACCCACAACCTGGTCATGTGCTCTGACCAGAATCAAACCAGTGGCCTTTCGGGACGATGCTCAACCGACTTAGCCACACCAACCAGGGCTCTTGTATAACTTTTGTCTCTCCTGCAACTTAATTGTCCTTTGGATCTGGAGCGGGGATTGGTTCCAGGATGCCCCCACGGTTACATTTTTATATGAGTCCCTTATATAAAACTAGAAGCTCAGTGCATGAAATTCATGCACTGTGGGGGTGGGGTGGGGGGAGGGTTCCTCAACCCAGCCTGTGACCTTTGCAGTCCGGGATCCCTCAGGGGTTGTCTACCTGCCAGCTTAGGCCCACTCCTCTAAGCTGGCAGCTGGACATCCCTCTTGCATTACCAGACCCCTTGCTCCTTACCGCCCACCTGCTCACTGCTCCTTATCATTAGACTCACTGTTCCTTAGCACTGCCGCAGATGCAGGAGAGGCTCTGCCCCTGCCACTGTGCTTGCCAGCCGTGAGCCCAGCTCCTGGCTGAGCAGCACTGGGAGCACACTGACCACCAGGTGGCAGCTCCTGTATTGAGCATCTGTCCCCTGGTGGTCAGTATGCATCATAGCGACTGGTCATTCTGGTTGTTCCGTCATAACGGTTGCTTAGGGTTTTATTATATAGATCATGCAGAACAATGCCAATAGAAGCCCTCTGCATTCGTAAATTCCCAACCACAGATTGAAAATGCTGTTTTCGACCTGTGGTTGGTTGAATCCATAATGGGCCAATGGTATGTTTACTGGAGAAAAATCAGGGTATAAGTGGACCCATGCAGTTCAACCCATGTTGTTGAAAGGCCAACTGTATTAGGCACATAACCTTTTATACTCCCAGGCCTACTCATCCATATTCAAACACAGCCCTTCAAAAAAGGACTATGGTGGTAGGAAGAAATAGAATAACAGCTCTCTAAATAAAAGCTCAATGCATCATCCTTTTGTTAAACATATACACGCATGAACAAGTAAAGGTAAATTTTATAAATATAGTTATTTAAGTACACACACACACACACACACTACACAAATGTTACAGTGTCATATCTTAAACTACCCTGATTTTAAAAACATCTAAATGATCCTCCTCTAATTCAATCATTCAGCATTTTAGTTGGATATCTAGTATGTGCCAGGAATAGTTTTTGATTATAAGGGTTTTGATTATAAGGGTTTGATTATAATAGTTTTTATTATAATAGTTTTTGATTATAAGGGTTCAAAGGTAAGATTCAGTGAGGACACCGATATTACCTAAGACGCTACAAGGCCAACCCCTTATATGCTTCTAGTATCACAATACGTACAATGTGCCTAAATCATTATTTAAGGGATGGAGAAAGGGATTTGAAAGGAGAGATCCTGCTCACACAAAGTGACAAGAGGGACACCTTAGCATCCCCGGGAAGGGTTAGCGTCTGGTGTGGCAACAACAGGGAGGGTATAGAAGACAGTGGCGGTAGATGAGGTGGAGACACAGGCAGAGCCAGCTCTGAAGAGCTAGGTGCCGTAGAGGGAGTGTGGACTGCCTCACAATGAGTTGCTCTAAGACATTCTCATGTGGGAAACTGGTCTGTGGTTTTGAAAGACAGCTCAAGCAGCAATGGAGTAGAACTATATTGTTAAGGAGAGGCAGAAGGCAGTCAGATAGCTGTTGGAATTGGCCAGAAAAGAGGGGAGCATCTGAACTGGGGTGAAGCACCATGGAGAAGGAGAGGAGAGGAGAGGGAAACCAGGGGAAACACTGATTCGACCTCAATGTGACTCTGTGAGGGATCAGACATGGCTGCGGGTGGGGAAGTGAAGCAAAAGAACACTCGGGATGGCCCGAGGTTTCTGTTACGCTTAACCAAGACAGGAAGCACAGAGATGAACAGAGTGAGAGGCTGGAGTGCGGGGAGGTGATAAGCCTCGGTTTAGACATGTAGAATTTGTGTTTCCTCTAGGACACCCAGAAAGGGATGTCTAATAGACAGTGAGACACAGAGAGCAGAGAATCAGATGTGGGTGCACAGGTAGCTGTGGGAGTGTGAGGAGCGGTCCGATGCCCCAGCAACTGCAGAAGAAGTAAGTTTGGAGCTGGGTGCAGGGCAAAGCCCAGGGATTGGCAGGTGAGGAAGATCCAGGGGGATTTGAGACAGAAAGCCATGGGAGGAGGACCCTCTGCGGGGACAGAAAACCACCCAGTGCTGCAGAGACATCCAAGATGAGGAAGAGGTCACTTGATTTCCCAATCACGCAGCTGCTGGTGAGCTCAGTGACATTTGTTTCGGGAGAACGGAAAAATGGAAGCAGGACTGAAGTGTGTAGAGAAATGGAGGCAGCACATGGGGAGCAATCCTTGAGAAACCTGGGCACAGGGGGGAAGTAGTGTGGATGGCACAGTGTAGGAGAGGCCCTACAGAACGGGGAGATCTTTGTTTACTTAAACTCTCATGGCATACATGTTATGTACCAGGCACTACACTAAGCTTCTTACAAATATTAACTCATTTACTCCTTGGCGTGGTTGATTTTATGTGTCAATTTGGCTAGGCCAGTTCCCAGATATCTGTTCAAATATGTCTGTATGTTGCTGTGAAGGTATTTAAAATGAGAATAACTTTTAAATCAGTAGACTCGGGGCCTAGCCAGAGTGGCTCAGTTGGTTGAGCATCATCCATGCACCAAAGGGTTGCTGGTTCGATTCCCAATAAGGGTACATAACTGGGTTGCAGGTTTGATCCTAGTGGGAAGCAAATGAAAGGCAGCTGATATATATCTTCTTGCCCCCTCTTTCTCCCTCCCTCCCTCCCTCCCTTCCTTCCTCCCTCCTTCCTTCCTTCCTTCCAAACATGTCCTTGGGTGAAGATTAAAAAGAAAAAGACTGAAAACCCTTATATTGTTTTCTAATGAATTTTAAAGAAACCTTAAAACATAAAAAATAAATCAGTAGACTGGGTAAAGCATATAACTCTTATATATAACTGGGTAAAGCATATAACTCTAATATAGGTGGGCCTCATCTAATCAGTTGAAGGCCTTAAAAAAAAGGCTGACCTTCTACAGGGAAGAGGAAATTTTGCCAGCAGACTACCTTTGGGCTCAAACTGCAACACCAGCTGTTTTCTGAATCCCCAGCCTGCTGGCCCACCCTGCAGATTTTGGACTTGGCAGCTTCTACCACTGCTTTAGCCAATTCCTTAAAATTTCTCTCTCTCTCTCTCTCTCTCTCTCTCTCTCTCTCTCTCTCTCTCTTTCTCTCTCTCTCTCTCTCTCTCTCTCACACACACACACACACACACAACTTTTTCTGTGGGGAATTCTATCTAATCATTCTTTGTAACAACAATTAGGTACTATTATAATCCCCATTTATAGTTGAGGGAACTATGTCAGAGACAGGTTAAGTAGCAGAGCTAGATTCCAATCAGTGTGCCCCCAGAGTCCCTGCTCTTAACCACATGCTGTGCTGCTGTCTACAGCACTGACCCAATGGTGTTGGGCCCACTGGAAAGGGCAGTGGAGAGAGACAGAACATACAAGGAATGAGGAGCTACAAAAGCATGAGAAAACAGGCGCAAGTGATCTGCCTAAAGTGGGACCACAGTGGTACAGTAGTAGAACCCAGGTGTTCAGGATTCAGCATGCAAGCTGTCCCCTTTCCTTTTCCCCTTTCCCCTTCCTACTTTCACTCCATCCTGTCCTCCCACCAGGATTCCCCTGCTCTTCAGAGACTCTCAGTCACACTCCCCTCATGTTGCTTTCTCCTGGAGGCCCAGGAATCTTTATATTCTGACCGTGACACGTGCCTCAAATAACCACTAAGCTGTAGACAACACACGCCAGCCACTGACAAAGTGCCCTTCTTACTGAGTGCAGGCCAATAATCCATCTAACAATGTCAAGTTCAGTATATCTGGTAAAATGGTGCATCTCACACAAATAATTACGGAGTCTGTTAGTAATTATTTGGAAAGTAAAACAAAACAAAACCCCTCCCCACAAAACCCAGGAGCCTAATGGGCATTTGGTTCCAAATATACATTTCTATGAATTAACTAATCAGGGAATTAGGTGTCTTTGAAAATATATCCGATATAAAAAGTCTCCCAATAATCTGAATTGGGTTATTTGAAAACTAGTCTTTTCAAGCTTGACTTTTTTGGGACTGGGAACCACAGGGGTATAGGAACCAATGTGCCATCAGAACCTCAAGCACAAGCACCTACTCCCACCTCATTATTATGAGTGTCAGTTATAAAACTTCCTTAAGAAAAATGTGAAAGTATGTATTAAAGCTTTAGAATTTGAACATTTTAACCCAGTAGTTCTACTTCTTCTAAAACTTTATCTTAAGGAAATAATCATGACCATGCATAAAGATTTCACTATAAAGATACATATATCACAGCATTGGTGAGAATAGTAATGTATTTGCTGATTGTAGGGGATTGAGCAACCAAATTATGACATTTCCATATGATGGAAAACTATGCATTCACTAATATTAACCCTGCAGCAGAATAGCTAATGCTATGGAAAGATGTTTCTGACAAATAATTTTTAAAAGCACATTATAGAACAGCACATGACACAAAACCTCATTTCTGTTAAATATATACTGCATGAAAGGCATCCTCTTAAGAGGGCCCCCATAATGCCTACCACTCAGTATTCACATGGCTGTGCAGTCCACCCCACACTGTACCAGTGTTTGGCTCTGTGACCAAAAGCATAAAGAAAGAAGGAGTGACATGCCACTTTGACATCAGATTATAAAAGACTATGACTTCCATTTTGCCCATGTGTGCTTTTTTATTTTTGTTTATTATTTTTTTTCTCTTGGATCACTTGGCCTGGTAGAAGCAAGCTGCTGTGCTGTGAGAAGTGCTTACTAAGGAGTCGCCCCTGGAAAGGAACTGAAGCCCCTGCCCAATAGCCTGTGAATGAGACTGGAAGGTGCTGGCTGGCTGGCCCAACTGAGCCTTGCGATGAGCAGAGCCTGGCTGACAGCCTGTGTGCAACCTTGTTGGACCCTGAGCCAGAACCACCAGGTAGGTTGTACCGGTGTTCCTGAACCTCCAAAACTGTGAGGTGACAGGTGTTTACTATAGTCTACAGCTGCTGGTTTGGGGCAATTTGTTACATGGCAATAGCTAACTAATACCTATGTGCATGGTGAAATGACTGAAAGAATAGAATCCAAAATACTAGTAGTGGTTCTCTCTTGGTGGTGGAATAATAATTTTTATTTTCTCTTTTTATACAATGTTGGCAATGTTTTCCCTTTTTCAGAAAACAGGAAAAGAAAACCACATATGACCAAGAAAGATCATATGACCTTCTAAAGAATCAAAGCATAAAGATTAAGAGAGACAATTTTAGCTCTAAGAACTTTTAAAGATTCTTAAAGATTCTTTTCATGTAAATTAGCTTAAAGGTGCAAACAAGGAAAGAAAAAGAAAAAAAATACTCCAAAGAACACACCTGAACATCACGGTGGAGTAGGTGCTACCCACCTGAAACCACGCAACATACTACATGGAAAGGAGACCCGCACAAGCCTCCTAAAAGGAAAACCAAACAGTAATGATGAAGTCATCTGTTAGCAGATCATCAGCACAGATGTCTCGCTTACCCAGCTTCTGGTCAAACCGCCACGCTGCGACATAGGCATTGTGCCTCAGACTGCTCTGTGTGGCCAGGGGCACGGTGACATAAATGGGACCATCCACCAGCACCGGTGTTCCATCACTGCTGAGCAAGTGCACGCTGACAGCTGTGATTGGGCTCAGGTCGTACCTGGTGCCGTTTCCTGGAAGCAAGAGGCATTCTCCATCACATGCACATAAAGATTCGTGGGGCTGTGGAAACCATTTCCAAAAACATTGTAATCGATACCAATTACCAAGTACCATGCCTCCTATCTGCCAGGGATTGCACTAAGCACTTTGCGCACATAATCCTCACCTCGACTTTCTAAGGTAGGAAAAATCCCCATTTTACACATAGAGAAACTGAGACTCAGAGAGGGTCCTATAGGGAGCTTGCCTAAGGGCATAGAGCAGTGGGTGGTAAGGCTGGGATCTAAACTCGAGGTTGCCCAATCTAATTACTGCACTTTACTTTTATTTTTATTTATTTATTTTAAAATATATTTTATTGATTTTTTACAGAGAGGAAGGGAGAGGTACAGAGAGTCAGAAACATCGATGAGAGAGAAACATCGACCAGTTGCTTCCTGCACACTCCCTACTGGGGATGTGCTCGTAACCAAGGTACATGCCCTTGAGCGGAATCGAACCCGGGACTCTTGAGTCCACAGGCTGACGCTCCGTCCACTGAGCCAAACCGGTCAGGGCTGCACTTTACTTTTAAAAACGACCTCCAAAGGGAAGGACTTTTTGTCTGTAATGTTGACAGGGAGGTGAGTGGTGGAATTCCCTGAAACCGACTCAGTCACAAAGGGAACCTTGTGCACACGTTAATTACTTGGCAGATCACCCAAAGGAAACCATTATTTTCAATTAGAGACTACTTTAAAAAAAAAAAAAGGTAAATTTCTTCAAGGAGTTCTTCAAAATATTAATTTACTTCCACTAAAAGTACACTATTGAAAACTTGGGCTTGAAATATTTATGAGTTATTTTAGTTGCCATTGTTACTTTGATCTGTTTAAAAGGAATTTAAAATACCAATTATTCTGCATTATAGGCCTTCTATCCAAGCCAATGCTTTAATGACTATCTACAGATAAATTTGGCAATGAATGTAGAATGGCATTATATTTATACACTTAAGCAATCCATTTTAGAAAACCTTTCTTCAGGTGAAATATGATATCACACAAAATGTATTCTGTCATAACTTTAAATATTTCATTAAACACAATGACAAAAACACAACGGTAAAACAATTTTAAGCGACATCAGAACACAATCTATAGGATTTCTTATTAAGCTATTTATATATTTACATACCCATCAATTATCTGAGTGAATTCAAACTTCCATTAGGACTAAATTTAAATATTTAAAGCTTACTAAATTTGACAAGCTCAGAGGAGGCCTGCACGGCAGGCTTTACAAACTCAGAGACCCAATTTTATGGGTTTTTTTGCGGCCCACATAAACCTAAACCTTGTTTATTTGGCCCATGTTAGCCTTTGAGCTTGACATGCTTGACTTAACTAAAAGCGAGTCATGGTACGTAGTCATTCCTAGACAAAAGTCGATCTTTACTGTAACTGAGCCTGTCCATTGTTTTTTTTTTTTTTTTTTTTTTTTTTGCATTTAAAATAACATATCTTTGGAATGTCTGAGTAATATTCCTTTTTCCAGACCCCTCAGGGCAAAATCTCCCACCAGAGGGCAATGAAACTCCTCATTGTTATCTTGTTCCCCTGCACACCATCTGTATGTACTATTAATGTAAACTGTTAACTATTCTATATGCATAAAAAATATAAAAGATACACATATATACCAATATAAAAGTATTTGTCTCTTCATTTTACTCTTTATCCTATCTCAGAGACTTCCCCCTTTGCATTCTCCCACCTCCCTAGTCTGCCACCAATGCATTTCATGTAACCTCCCCTATGTCTCCTCCTTTGATTGTAATGTATAAAATGAATCACAATGCTGCCATTCTCTGGAGCATTTTCTCAATCTGTTGAGATTTTGTTTCCTGGCAAATATCATCTGTTTGGCTCAAGTAAACTCATAAAAATTTGGAAGTTTTTTAGTGAATTTTAGAGTTTCAACAAACCATAGCTAAACCCTTTGTGGAACAATTTCTATACAGCTACTGACAGCAGCACTCTTTATAATGTACTAGGGGCCCAGTGCACAAAAATTTGTGCACTTGCGGGGGGGGGGGGCGTCCCTCAGCCCTGCCTGTGTCCTCTCGCAGTCTGGGACCCCTCGGGGGATGTCCACCTGCTGGTGTGCCTGGCCAGCCTGGGTGAGGGGTTGATGGCTGTTTGTAGGCTGGCCAAGCCCCCCAGTGGGAACCCTCACCCCATGGGGGTGTGGCCAGCCTGAGTGCGGGCCTGAGGGCTGTTTTCAGGCTGCCCACAGCCCCTTCAGAGTTCAGGTCCCTACTGGGGTGCCTGGCCAGCCTGGGTGAGGGGCCGAGGGCCGTTTTTAGGCTGCCCACAGCTCCCATTGACCCAACGTCCCAGCGAGGTTGGCTGGAAGCAGGTTTCTGGGGTTTATTTATCTTCTATAATTGAAACATTGTTGCCTTGAGCAGAGGCCCAGCCGGCCTAGGCAGGCAGTTTCGTCCATCACTGGTGCAATGGAAGCCTCCTGCTTGTTCCAGCTCTGTGGCTGCTGGCCACCATCTTGGCTCGGTTAATTTGCATACAGCTGTTCTGATTGGCTTGTGGGTGTGGCTTGGCTTATGGGCGTGGCTTATGTGTAATGGAGTGAGGGTCAATTTGCATATTACTTTTTATTATATTAGATCAGAGGCCCGGTGCACAAAATTCATGCACAGGGGTGGAAAGGCTCAGCCCAGCCTGCACCGTCTCTAATCCAGGACCCCTTGGGGGATGTTGGACATCCCTCTCACAATCCTGGACCGCTGGCTCCTAATCACTCATCTGCCTGGTCATCCCTTATTGCCCCTCCCCTGCTGTCTTGGCCGCCCCCAACACCTCCTGTCTGCTGGACTGGTCGCATCTAACTGCCTCCCCCATCAGCCTCCCCCTGCCAGCCTAATCGCCCTCAACTGCCCACCCCCCCAGCCTGGTTGCCCCTCATGACACCCCCCTGGTTGCCCCATGCAGCCTGCTATTCAGTAGTTTGGTTGTCCCTCACTAACCCCTCTGCCGGCCTGATTGTAGGCAGCCATCTTGTGAGGGCATGAGGGTTAATTTGCATATCACATCTTTATCATATAGGATACTTGTATCTGTTTTTAAATGTAGGGAAAGCATGGAAATGGGGACTTGATTGAAGGTCCATGTGGAGCCATAGATTCATGTTCTGAAATCTTTTAGTCTGGCCATTTCATTTTAGGATAAGAAAACTGAAACCCAGAATTTGCCAGATTTCGTCAAAATAGCTTGTAGACAGAGGCCTAAATGTGGGCATTGCCCAAAGGGAACACAGAAGCAAAGCCAGGTCTATAATGTGCACCTCTCCACTAGGTTCTGTTAGATTCTCTGATGAGATAAAACTTAAAGAGAAATGAAGTAGCTTACTATCTGCTGTATTAAACAGCTCAGAGATAATGTCTTCAGTTAGGTGGTGTTGCCTTCTTCTCTAAACCTGGGGCAGGAAGTCTGAAGAGGGAAGCAGTAGGTACAGTCAAACAGCATCATCCTTCCTTTCCTCCCACTCCACTCAGTCCTGGTTCCCAGATATGACAACCGTGCCCTTTGGATTTTCCCTTCCCACTATCTTGCACATTTCAGGCACAGGAAGCAGGGTTCCGGTAGAAACTGCTTATGTGGCCTCGGGCAAGTGACTTCACTCCTTGGGTTTGTTTTACTTATCTGCAAAACTAAGGAGATTGGGCCCAGCTGGTGTGGCTCAATGAGCATTGACTCAGGAACCAAGAAGTCACC
The DNA here is from genome assembly GCA_004026665.1 of Murina feae. Taxonomy (NCBI): domain Eukaryota; kingdom Metazoa; phylum Chordata; class Mammalia; order Chiroptera; family Vespertilionidae; genus Murina; species Murina feae. Next base: position 16,279 of record PVJC01020829.1, read on the forward strand.
AGTCTGATTATGGTCAGGGCACATCCCTGGGTTGCGGGCTAAGGGGTCACTGGTTCAATTCCAGGTCAGGGCACATGCCCGGGTTGTGGGTTTGATCCCCCATGAGGGTGTGTAGGAGGCAGCTGATCGATGATGTTCCTCTCTCACTGATGTTTCTATCTCTCTATCCCTCTCCTTTCCTTACCCTCTAAGAAATCAATAAAAACATATCTGAAAAAGAAAAAACAACTAGATGATTTCCTGTGAGTGTATGGAAAGAAATGGGTTCAGTTATAAACATTCGGAAGTAAGTACAGCGTTACAGAAAAGGGCACATTAATTAATGCAATATACATAAAGTTCATGTGATTCGACGTTCTTTTAAAAGCCCTACTTGCCCTCACAGTGTTGCTCCATGGTTAGAGTGTTCAATTCCTAGACAAGGATACATACCCTGGTTGCTGGTTCAATCCCCAGCAACCAATTGGAGTGTGTTGGGAAGCAACCAATGGTTGTGTCTCTCTCACATTGATGTTTCTCTCTCTCCCCTTTCCCCTCCCTCCCTCTCTCTCTATCTCTCACTCATCCTCCCTCCTTCCCTCCCCCTCTCTCCATCCCTCCAAAAACAAAACAAAATAAAAATCAATGGGAAAAATATCCACAGGTGAGGATTATTAACAACAAGTCCTCTGTTTGAAGACACTGCAGGCAATTCCATCTGCTTGCTGAGGCCTCCTTTCTCAGGGCCCCACTATGTGCCTTTCAAAGGGTCCTCCCTCAGTTCTCCCTCTGCCCTCCCACTTTCTTTATTCTGGAAAGATTCATACTTTGAAAGGCTAAACTGTTCCTCCTCCAGTCCTTGTCATGAGACTGTAACTCTACACGAAATGCTGAGTTCGGTGTACGAGAGGTTCTCTCCTTTCTGTTCTGTTTTGATGTTACCTGGCTCCCGTCATGCCCCAATAGAGAGGTGTCAGGCCGAGCAGCAGGGCCAGGGGCTGCAGCACTGCTCACTCTCAGAGCCTGCTTCATCCCTTGGAATAGGAGGGGCTTTGCTCAGCACCTAAGCTTCTGTTTGACTTTGCATCCATTACCAACTTTTCTGACTGCAGAACAATTTCACCCATTAAGTCGTTTTACTGACTCTCCTCTGTCTTCTAGGAGTTACTAGCACAAGTAGTTTCTAGAAAGCCCCTTGGGGACGTGACAGAACAGTGCTGTGCCGGTATGGTCTGTGGGTCTATGTGATGTCAGGACACTAAGGGAGCAGATGGGAGGGGATGAGCAATTGAGGACATGGTCGAAGTCTCCATGTGGCTGCGTTTCTCTATTTACAATTCCAGAAGCTTCTTCTAAACCGGACACAACTCCCCCGGGGATGCTCCAAGGAAACCAGCCTTCAGAGCACTTTCTCATAACATCTGTGGCGTCCGTTCACCTTCACTGAACTCTAGTTAGGACCTGTCATCTCACACAGGTACACGTGGTCCAGGCTCTCACGCTAAGCTGAATCTCTTAGACGCGGTTTATGAAACAGGAGGCAAACAATGCTGGGGCAGAGGAGACACTCTGTGCACCCCCTGGAGATGGGTGCCCAGCTGATGAGCTGTTGGGGCGCCTCATGGAGTCCATGCTCCCACACCCTCACAGGTGCCAGTGAACACACTCAAAGAATTTTCCCTGAGTCAACTTAGTCATTTCAGTGGAAAAGAAGCTGAATATAACCTTTCAAAGACCTCTCTTTCCTCTAAAATAAGTGATTTTTAAAGAAAATAAACTACTGAAATGGTCCACGTCTTTGTGTTCTTTCCTCTTCATCTCGGATTCCATCGTTTATTCAAGAGAGGTCATTTCTCCAAGTTGGGGTTTATGATTGCGCACCATTTTGTGAGGGAGACTGGGTGGAGAGTTCATGATGGTCTCAAATTGCACTTTATCATGTTCTCTGCGAAACACGAGTTTTCTCCTAGGGCTGTACATTTAAAGTGAAAGTTAATGCTTGCCCCAATAATGTTTACATCAGATGGCTACCATGCCTCTTTCTGGTTACTGATGACTAATGGCATTATCATCACATAAAAATTAAAGAGAGAAGAAAGATTTCTGAAAAGAAGTGCTGCAGCAGGAAGAAAAGCAAACGACCAATCGCCAGGTCACCTTGACCTGTAACCAGTCATTTATTAATATTCTACAAAATGGATTAGACGTTGCAGGTTTAGAAGCTTTTTCAGAACCATCGGTTATGTAATCATTCTGAGGTGATACTCAATGAAAGTGTCCCTGGGAAATGCAGTAACTTACTAATCAAACAGGATTTAACTCAGAACAGCCTCCGTTTTTTGAGTTTATGTTGTGACTAAAGGGTCCAGGAAAAGAAGAGGGGAGACAAGGAAACGATTCAGGACTTCAGAACCCCCACCCCCCTCACCAGAAGGATGAGGGACCATGGCGGCACCAAGCACCTGATGAATTACGCTGCTGGCCGTGAGCAGGGGTGGGAGGCACATGTCTCCAGTCTTTACTGATAAGGATTTATTACAAATTTTCTGGCTAGTGGCTTTTACTTTTTCTGATCTATTCAAGGTGGAAGGCACTGGTTTGCTCACCTTGGATCAGCCCGGTTACCACCTTCCCACCCCACCCCAACCCTAGTGGTGACACCGGGTTGGGCGGATGGAGCTGTGCATCTCTGCAAGGCCAGTGAGGCAGACAGGCTGCCCCACCAAACACACTGTCTGCGGGCAAGTGGGACAAGCCGAGGGCAGAGGGGTAGAAAACCTCTGGCTCTGATTTTATACTTAAAATTTTTTTTTCTAATTTAACAAACTTCTCTGAATTAAATATATTCATGCCACCAAAGGAGAGCTCAGAGAAGGCGCTAAAGGCAGCTGGGACCAGGAGAAAGGCTCAAGGAGACGGTCGCTGAAACGCTGCGCAGCGGTGCAGACGAAATTCCTTAGGGAACGGCTTGAACACACTTGGACTTGGAGAAAGCACCCTCCCCTCTGCAACTTCAGGTCTCCCACTCCGTACCAACCCGTCACGCCACACAGACAGATTCAAACACGGAAGCCGAGATGCACAAGGAAGGGACTCACATTACCTGTTCTGTTTCCATCTAATCCTCGCAAGTATGGAAAACTGTCGGCCTCGGAGGGGGAGCCCGCCGCCGTCAGGAAAGCGGTCAGGTCACTGTAGCTGGTGTTCTCCGGCAGCCGCAGCGCTCTCCTCTGGAAATGAACGCGAGGCTGCGGCCGGGCACCTACGGGAATTCACCTCTGAGTTACATCCCCAGGGAGCAATTTCTGCTTTTAGACCACGCAAAACGAGGGAGAGCTTCCGTAAGGTTCCAGCAGGCGTCCCCTCCCCTCAGCTCTCCCCACAGCTCCTCCACCCCTTTCACTTCACGCAGGACACTGAGAAGTGACAACGCGCTATTATGGGGAGAGAAATAATAGCCCATTGTCACATTGTTTTGACACAGGATGTTATTTAGGTTTTTCTACAAAAAGCTTTCCAAGTGCTATCTGTGAGCGGTCTTCTCACTGCACAGCATTTGCCTATAGGCAAGGGTAACATCTTGGGAAACAAAGTCCGTGTAAGTGAAACAAGTAGATGACAATCTCTTTACACAAACAAGGCAAGCGATACCCTCTGATTTGGCGGCAAACACATCCTTTTCTATCTGGTAAAATCTGATCTAATGCCACAGACCCAACCAAAGCAGAGGCAGGAGTAGAATGTGCAGCCTGCCTGGACAAGCACTGCAAACAAGAGCCCAAGAGTAAGGGGCCTATTTCCTCCTGGGAAGCTGTCACCTTGCACCCAGGCTGGCTAGTGGGGTGCATCCTATTTGTGACTGATTATGCTGCAGATTTTATGATGAGGCTCTTGGAATAATGTGATGGTCCCCTTACCAAAGCCAACTCTTCTGTGCAGAAGGATGGTCAAGGTGACAGGCCCTTCAGACAGTTGCCTTGCGACATCATCCGCTGTTTGACTTTGCTCTAGATGTTTTGACTGTAAACCTGAACCTGTTTTTACCTAGTGCTGAGGCAGTAGTTGCAAGACGTAAAGGTGTTAAGTCATTTTGTACAAACCCAGCAAAAACTTCAAGACAAAAGTGAAAGAAGTGTGAGTTGTAGCATTTACCAGTGAAAGCACACATTTCTCATTTCTCCTAATTAAAATAAAGTGGTTCCTTAAAGACAATATTCTGTCCTGACATTCTGGTCATCATATGTCCTACCCCAGCTTGAGGTGGACCATGTGGTCGGCTGGGGGGCGCCCTCTCTCCACCATGGTGGTCTGGCCCAATAGCCCTGCCCAGCGTTGATGGCCTAACGCTTACTCCAGGGTTCCTTTTACCCCCAGATCACACACTTTTAAGGGGATATACCTATCTAGAAATGTTCTAGAATAAGGGAGTTTTAGAGCTCAAAGGATCAACTAGTTTATATCTCTCTTCCTACAGGCGAGGCCATGGAAGCCAATGGATTGACTGCCCACATAGACGTGTGGGGTAGACGAAGGTGGTCACAATGCTCCCCAAACTCCTAAAAATCACTGATTGGATTTCTCAAATGGCTGGTTCTCCACTCCATGAAACAGACCAGCCCTAGGGCCCAAGAAGGCCAGGTGCCCAATGTCATGAGAGCCCCATCTAAGTCCGGTCACACTGAAACTGAGGGGCAGCAGTCCTGTTCCAGACCATCGGTGCCCTTTCTCATCCCGAAAACAAGCCTTCAGTCACGTAGGAGCACCCATGTGTCTTGAATTGTTTATCTGTGTAAACAAATTATATTGTTTCCACTTTACTCTCTTCTTAGTCTGGTCTTCTTTTCCTCTGATTTCACAGAATAGTGCTATCTTCCTGCTGTCATCTCCTCAGTCTGCATAGTTCCAATGCCATTCAAACTGCTGGCTTCTCCTGCTCCCCTCCCTCCACTCCCAACATGTGCTGCTTGCCTCCTCGGACCTCCTCCCTGCTGCCCTCAGAGATGAAAAGTCAAAGTCAACCCTTTCTTTTTCACCTCCTCACCCTCAACCATATAACAATCATTGCTTCCAATACTTTTTTCAATGAGAGTGAACTTTTTGAGACTTAATTTACATTTCTCTATTGTTCTTCAGTCTAAAAATGGTGCTGAAGCCTGGGTTTGACGCAGTAGGAAGACAAAGCACTCACTAAGATAGAGTGATGTGTCTAAAGTGTGACAGGCTGGTCACCCCAGAACAAGGCGGGATATGTGCTCCCTTCCAGGTCTAGGACTAGCAGCCCCTGTGAGATGGGTGGGATGAGATCTTCCTGAGGTCCCCTGGCTGTAAGGAACTGAAATCTACTTACACTAGACCAGGGACATGGGAATCACACTGAACTCACGGATAACACCCCAGCCAGGCCTGACAGGGATGGTCATGGACTGGAACTACAACGAAGACTGCCCCCAGCTCTCAGGGGCCCCTGGGATCTCATCCCAATTCTGTGCCTGCCTGCCCGTTTCTCTTGTACCTTCTTTTATTCTCTAACATGTTATGCATTTTTGTGGGAGATATATTTCTCTCCTTCCCATCCCTGTTCCCTCTCTCCCTCTGCTGCCTCCCTTCCCTTTTTGTTCAGGAGAAGGTGGTCCTTGGCCCAACATTAGGGCTGGAGTGGGGGCCACAGAGGGGTCATGCTAGGGTTGATGTACTACAAGGGATGTGGCCCAGCTGATTTGGCACACGCTGTGACCAGCAAGACCTGGATACCTGTCTGCTGAGGGACCAAACACGCACCCCACGGAGCACAGGCAAGACCTGTTCCTGGTGAATGACCAAGGAGACATCTGCAGAGTGTAAGGCTCCAGGCTACTCTAAGCCACGGTGTAAGTAAATTTTACAGTGGGTATGTATGGGGTTGAGGGAGCGTTATGTCCTTAAGCCTATCTTCATGTATTAGAGCTGCTCAGTTCCCCACTGTTCGAGAAGGGAGGTAATTGGGTGGGGATGGGAGATGGAGAGTGGACAGTCTGTCTTCTCTGGATGCCTCTCTCCCACCTTCCCCACAGCAACTCTTTCAAACTTAGGGCTCCAACCACCATTCCCAAAATGTTCAGATGGAAAACACTAGGGCCATCACATCCTCTCTCTGCACTTTAAAATCTTTCTTCTGTCTTGTCTCTCTCCCTGTTCTTTTCCAAGGTCAACCCAAGTATCCTAACTTTTGCTTGTTTTATTGCACAACGTGGCTCCACCAACTATTTTTGCCTTCGTCAACAATCTATTCTATAGGCTTTTCCTCCCCAACCAACATATACACCCATTTCTCCCTCATCCAGAAAAATAACAATAAAACATGACTTTAACTGTTATTCCCATAAGCAAATGCCTTCTCTCCTTCCACCCAACCCCCAGCGATGTGGCTTCTACCCCCATCACTCGCTGCCCTTGGTAATGTCAACTGATGACTACATAATGTGCAAACCCTGGGACTGCTTCTCAGTCTTCATTCCCCCTGACCTCTTCACAATGGTTGACACTGTTCTCCGCCCCCGCGTTCTTGGCATTCATGGTCCTGAACTCTGGCCTCTCCAGAGTCAGCCCACTTTTCCTTCTGCAAATACTTTCTTCCTCCTCCTACCTCCGATGAAACAGGTCCTGCCACAGTCGCCAACCCCAACTCCAACAAGTCTTTCTGTACAAGTCTTTGTAAGAGAAGTTTCAGGGGTGAGATCATGCTTGCACACATCACCGTCCATGGCATGGACTAAACTAGAGAGGGTAGAGCCACACTCCAGTGTTCATGAACTGTTTTCCTTTTTTTTTTTTGGAGGTTAGGGGGGCGTTGTTTTTATTGTGGTAAAAATCTAGAACACTGAATTTACCATCCTAACCTTTTTTAAGTGTACAGTTCAGTAGTGGTAAGCATATTTATAGTTTTCTGCAACAGATCTCTACAACCCTTTCATCTTGCAAAACTGAAACTCTGTATGTTTGAATGCTTATGATCCTTTTAAGAGTGACCCTGCCTACTGGTCAGGAAGGCCCAGGCAGGGTCTGAGGTGAATACTCTGTCCCGTGGGGATGAGAGAGGTGTGATCTGAACAGAGTGGAGGAGCTCCTTCTTTTCTCTCAACATCTAGCAGCTAAGTCTACAAGAAACAAGATCACAGCCAATGAACAGTTTAACCAAAATTCAAATGTGTTGTGCACTGACAGGGACAACGGATGGTGTGTCTCAGCTTTGGATAAATTCACTGCCATCATCACCTGACAAAAAGCCGTCCCTCATAAGATGTGAGTAGTCAGCCCAAAAGTTACTGTCAGTTCTCTTTTTAAATATTCAACGTACCTTGGAATCCTGAGACTATTTGGACAACATCTTCATAAACCATTAGAGTAGCGGATCGTTCTGGAAGCAGGCCAAGGCTCAGCGAAGAAAACACTGCAGAAACAAAAATGGATGTAAGGGATTTCATTCACTTCAAAATGTCCACTCTAATTTTTGTTTTCTCTGATTTCAAATCAATCAACAATATTGATTTTTCACACTGTGACATAAAGATTTATTTATTTTTTATTATTTTTTTAAAATATATTTTATTGATCTTTTACAGAGAGGAAGGGAGAGAGATAGAGAGCTAGAAACATCGATGAGAGAGAAACATTGATCAGCTGCCTCCTGCACACCCCTTTACTGGGGATGTGCCCGCAACCAAGGTACATGGCCTTGACCAGAATCGAACCTGGGACACTTGAGTCCGCAGGCCGACGCTCTATCCACTGAGCCAAACTGGTCAGGGCCATAAAGATTTATTTTGTGTCTGCCCCTGGTTGCTGACATAGAACTCCTAAATCCCTTGTCATTTCCTGAATGTTGAGGGCGGTGGGAGCACCTTTTGTTCTAATGAGGTAATTGGGGCAGCTCCTGGATTGGTTGCCAGAAAGATCAAGCCATGGTTAGAAACTTAGAATTTTCAGTCCCTTTCTTTACACTATCCTTTATAACAAACTGGCAAAGGTAAATTAAATGTTTCCCTGAGTTCTGTGACCCATTATAGGAAATTACTAGACCCGAGGGGGTGGTAACTGAAACCCCTGGTTTTAGCCGGTCAGTCAAAAGTGCAGTCATGGTACTGAGCCCTTAACGTGTGAGGTGTGTGCTACTTCCAGGTCGTTAATGTCAGACTGAATGGAATTGCAGGACATCCCATCCATGTCCAGAGAGTTGAAGAATTGATTGGTTTGAGAAAAAACACCATTCATTTGGTGTCAGAAGTGTGAGAAAAAGGAAACAGTTTTCCCTTTAAGTATGATTAGCAAGACTTCCGCCATGTCACAGGAGTACTACCATCACTTGTACAGTACAATAGTCAACTATTTCTTGTTCATTAAAATGTTTTAATAAAACATCTGAACTTCATATAGAAATATATAAAAAGTTATAATGAACATACTATACAAATATAAAATATATAACATCAGATATTAACATTAGGAAAGCTTTCAAAAATATATGCTAAGGTTAATGTGTGCCTGAAGATGAAAGGGTATTTTACCCTATTCAGGGACCTAATAAGAAGATAGAACTTATGCTAGTTTAAAATTAAGTACCTACTGGCACTTCCAATAAAAGATTCACAAAGCCTATAAGTTTTGGAGTAAAATATGAATTTAAGAGAATACAAATAAATTTATCTATATATATAAAAGCTTCAGTGACTGTCATGACTGAATGATCAGAACAAATGGAACGACTGGTTGACCAATCACTATGACATGCACTGACTATCAGGGGGCAGATGCTCAACACAGGAGCTGCCCCTGGTGGTCAGTGTGCTCCCACAACCAACCTCCCATGGCTGACCAACCACCCACAGCCCCCTCCCCCAGACGGCTGGCTTCCATTGGCTCCTGGTGCTAAACCATTCATAGACGACCTGCTACTGGGTCAGGGTTTCATACGTAGCAGAGAAGCGACCTATTGAAAGTCAGCCCTTGACACAAGGGTCTGCTTTGTTCCTGTCCTCTCCCTTCCCTGTGGGGCACCCACCTGCTACGATGGTGATGGTTATATCATCTTGTGAACTGCACAATTGAAAATGGTGAGTTTTACGTTATATGAATGATATTCCAAATACAACATAAAAAAAGAATTAAAAATAAAAGAATCTTGGATAAAAGAAGGGGAAGAGATTAGCCAGAGAACATATACTAGTAGGCATAGCTCACAGTCACAGACAACAGTGTGGTGGAGGCAGGGGAGCAGAGGCCGGGTGGAGGTGGGCAAAGGGGGAAATGGGTATATTTGTAATAGTGACAACAGAGAGGAAATAAAGAAAAAAAAAACCACCTCTGGGGTTCAAAATTGAGAGAAAACTCCACACCAGGTTGGGGGAGGGTGGATCAGGTGATGCCTGTGAGCCAGGGCTAATGGGAGGAACCCTAACTGGGATAAATCTCCTAACACCACTTCGAAGGTAAACTTCATTTTCTTTAACAATGACCCTTCACCTGGTGGGACAGGGTACCTAATGGCCAGAGAAAAAGGGCCAGACTGTTTTGCCTGCAGGACACCACTGAGCTCATAGCTGGGGCAGGGGCTGCACCGCGGCCTCTCTAAGTGCAGCCGCCTGGACACTGTCTGCTCCATCAGAGAGCCCGAGCTCTGTGCCGACCAATGGGGGTGCTGAGCTCTGAAACCACCTGTAATCAGTCTCTCTGATGTGTGACCAGCACAGGATGTTTTTAAAATGCTTTCAACCTAAACATGTGGTACTTCCTATAAGTGGCATCTGCTCTAGCAAACTGTTTCTCAAACCATCTTGCACATAGGAGAGGAAAATGAATTCTTGTCCCAAGTATGCTGTGTGGCGGCAGAGGCACCAGCAGAGACTTCCTGAAGCAGGAGGGAAGGAACAAGGCACCTTGAAGGATGGAGTGCCCCAGTGGGAGGGAGGTGGCAGGGAGGCACTCAGATCTGCTGGTAGACAACATTTTACCCACCACAGAGGAGATGCTGACTCATGTCTGGAGGTTCTTGTCACACTAAGTAGGTGTGTGTTTTTTGATAAGCAGAGAGGAAGGAACATCTATCTGTACTTGGGAAAGGCAGGAGGACTTCGTGCAGCAGCAAATAGCCACACTGGGCATTAAAGGACAGAGACAAGCTTGCCCAGAGAACAATGTTAGACAAACACAGAGAGGGTAAAAATGTCAGATTCCTGCAGGGAATAACAAATTGCTCAAGATGACTAGACCATAACATATGCAGGGAGAAGTAGCTATGGGAGGAGGGTCTGTGTTGTGCTTGGTTTGAACTGTATCCGGAAGACACCAAAGGACTTTAGGTAGATGTATAATACTACACACACACACACACACACTAATGCTCAGTAAAATAGAGGGTGGTGTGAAAAGGCATACTGAACTAGCCAGAAGCCACGGCAATAATCCTGGACCATTGCAAAAGGTCCACCGGGCAATCACTACAGAGATGAAAACAATGAAGATGTGGAATTATAGTCCTTAGTTGATGACTTACATTTTATATGGCTATATTTGTTTTACTGTTTGCCAAGCTGGATTCCCCCTCCCCAGTCTATACTCACTTCCCTGAAAGAGAAGAGAGAAAAACATCTCCCAGGAACTAGTCAAGGATGAAGCAAGAGACATCCATTCCAAACTCTCGTAAGTATGCTTATTCAAACTAAACCATGCGTGCACATGTAGCAAAGAAAGCATTTTTTTGTTTGTTTCAAATTTTCAACATATGAGGAGGGCACAAGTAGGTTTTATAGTTGTGATACACAAAATAGAATTTATTCTTATATTATTTATTAATTATTGCACTATTTATTTGTATTTTTTCTTATTATCATTGTTAATATTTAGTATCCTTATTTATGATTTATCTTTTAAATGATAGCTGGTAATTTAACCAATTTTTGCCCACCCCTGTATTTTAGAAGAGGCTCCCAACTTTTCTTTGTTCCTTGCCCAATTATCTGGAATACCAAAAGTGTTAGTGTTGGCCTTCAAAATTATGCATGACAATAACAGTTTGTTCTGCTTCTCACAATAGACCAGTCTAAATTTTAGCCATGCTTTCTGTTAGAGTCTAGTTTAGAGAATCTCTCCTATGTTGACAAGGAACATAGAAAAAATAACCAGAGAAAAATAACCAAAGACTTGGTGAAAATTATTCAGTCTTATTAATTTAGGTTAGAAATGAGAAACATGGGCTCAGAAAGCCATGATGGGCTCACATGTGTGGGGGCCAGCTGGAGAGGGGAGCAAGCGAGAGCCTGGGCATCTTCATGCCTAGTCCAAAATTCTTTCAATTAAATTACAGTATTCGCCTTATTTGACTCATTTAAAACAACAGACATTAGAGGAATGGCTGCTTTTTCTCAAACGATCATGTTAATAAAATAAAAAAAAATATATGTAATTACAATTGACCCTCATTATTTGTGTATTCCATATTTGTGAATGTGCCAATGCATTTAAATTTGCAATCCCCAAGTCAATACATGTGCATGTACAGACTGGTGAAAGATTTGGGTCTCCTGATGTGCATGTTCCCAGCCCAGGTCAAACACGGCGACACTGCCTTCTTGCTTTAGCTCTCATGATGAAAGTATCCTTTCTTGTGATCTATTCAGGGCCAAGTTTTTTGCAATCTTGTGCTTTTTGTGGGTGATTTCACTGTTTAAAATAGCCCCCCGGGTGTAGTATTGAAGTGCTACCTAGGATCCCTAAGGGCAGGAAGACCATGATGGGCCTTATGAAGAAAATACATGCTGGACAAGCTTTGTTCAGGTATGACTTTCAGTGCTGTTGGCTGTGAATTCACTGTTAGTGAACTGATAATATATGTTAAACACAGTGTCTTTAAACAGAAACACACATAAAACAAGGTGACAGAGTGATCGGTTGATGAAAATGCTATGATCAGAGGCCTACAGGAACCTAACCCTGCATTTCCCCTAGGAACAGTGCTCTTGGTGACCTGGCAGACCTGACCAATGTGAGTAACAAGAATCCATTGTGCTTTGTGCTGCTGTTCTCCCAGCAAAGGTGGAGTGTCGTGTCTGGACACTGTTTAAACTTCTCTGAGCAGTTTCCACTGTGCAAAGTGGGGGAGGTCAAACATTTTCTTTAGATGTAAACTAACAAAGCTCACACTTCCTACTTCGTTGGCCTTTTCAGGATTCTGTCCAGGCCCACTCCTCTCCATTCTTTAGGTGAGCACATGCTGTTGGTTCTTACTGCAAGACTGCTAATGACCCAAACTATACTTCTATCTCCAAATCCCTTGAGCTCCAAACTCATTTCAAACTACATTCCAGAGGCTTTTTAAAATCCAACCTGCCATAAGTTCAACATCAACTATGACCCCAACACTCATCCTTTTCTCCCTTCTCACCTCTATCTGTCTTGCCTGAGTCCCAAGCTTGGGGAGAGGGATGCACACAGAAAGGAGGAGGGGGGCTTATTTTCACCTACTCCATCAATTCACTTAACTTTGGGGAACTACAGTGTGGCAAGTCTCTCAA